>PVKP010012115.1:0-60337 GCA_004027715.1 Plecturocebus donacophilus | reverse complement strand
AAAAAAAAAAAATAGGTACAGTACTTATATCTTAATCAATTGTAAAATTGATTCATTGTAAACACTCTTCTTCCCCCCATGTTTTCTGCATCTCTTTTTCCCAAATAATTATTGAACACTGCTGTATGCCAGACTCTGTCATTTATATTCTTCCTCTACCATAGAATAAATCCACTCAGTTCACTTCTAATAATTAAGAGGAAAAATATTTTAACTTATTGACATAGAGTAAGACAATGAGGCACTAAGGAAGAAAGCAACAAACGAGCTGTCTGAATATTTAAAAATGCTGGCCAGGCATGGTGGCTCATGCTTGTAATCCCAGCACTTTGGAAGGCAGAGGTGGGTGGATCACTTGAGGTCAGGAGTTCAAGACCAGCCTGGCCAACATAGTGAAACCCCATCTCTACTAAACATACAAAAATTAGCCAGGCATGGTGGCGCATGTGTATAGTTCCAGCTACTTGGAAGGCTGAGGCAGGAGAATCACTTGAACCTGGGCGGTGGACCTTGGATGTTGCAGTGAGCTGAGATCGTGCCACTGCACTCCAGCCTGGGCAACAGAGCTAGACTCTGTCTCAGTACATAAGTAAACAAATAAAATAATAAAAAGAATGCTAACATTAAGGCATTAATGAAATGGACAAGACATCCAGCTTGAGTGACAACTCCGCTTTCCCAGATCTTCACTCGAGAGGTTTGCAACCAACACCACCACCCCCACCACTACCAAAGAAGTTGATGCCACTTGAGAAGGGCCTTTTATGGAGAAGAGAGCAGAAAAGAATGTGGGCGGCATCTATGGTCCCAGTGAAGGTCAGTCAGGAGAATGGAGAATACCTCATTTTCACTTTGTTTATGGCCTGCTGGGTCAGTGAGTTATAAGAAAAGTGTTAACACCCCATCTTGGTCACCCCAGTATCCATAGCATTTGGCATTCTCCCTGCAATATAGCAGCTACTCAATAAAAAAATTGGTTGAATAGATGAATGAATGAATAAGCCAAAAAATGACTAAGAGGCAGTGACCATATATTGTCTCTGCTACATGTTGCAAAAGGAATAACCATTTACCTAGAAAATGTTTAAGTGTCTATATTCAAATTATGTGCCTTCAGAAATCTCTGACATCCTCACGGTTCTAGTATGAATCTCCATCTCATAGTAGCCTCAACAGAAACCACAGTGCTCTATCAATCTTATAGAAGGTACAATCATAGGTAAGAGATGTAGACAGGCAGCACAGACAGGGAATTACTCACTTCCTTACTCTTCAACCTGTTTGGTTTCATAGAAATTCAGTCACCCTCAAGATCTGTCACACCCATAGGGGAATCTTCCTCTTGGAAAGAACATCTTGTTGGTTTCAGAAGGCTACTGATCACCGCCTTCCAAGCATCTTGAATCATGAAATGATGGTAAGATGTGGGGAAATCTTGCTTAGCTCAAGTCATAGACCCCAAAACCCTAACCAGCAGTCACTGATATTTCTTCTCCTCAAGTACAATGGGAAGGCAAATATTCTGGTCAGCTATTCTCATTAAGTCACCTGCTTCTTTCCACTTTACCCCAAGAGAGTTTTGTGTAATAAAGTTATGGTACTTCAGTATAAAAAAAAATTAGAAGATGTCAAAATGACAATATATTGTAGGCTTCATTTTTATTCAAGCCTTTGGCATTCCCCAACATTGATTTGCTCCCTATCCTAATAACAATCCACAGAAGGCATTGAGAGCAACGACCCTGGTGCCTTTCTGTCCACAAGTGGAGAGAAGCCCAGATATGACCCACGGGTGAGAAGAAGAGCAAAGCCCAGTGTGAGCCAGGGAGAGCATCTGGAAGCCGCCGAGTAGAGGCACCCAGCGTGGAATACAGGGATTCTAAGAAAAGCAGCTGCACAGGCAGAGTTAACGTGGGTTACCATCGCCCCTCAGTGTCACAGGGGGACTGGTTCCAGAACCTCCTTGGATACCAAAATTTACAGATGCCCAAGTCCCTGATAGAAAATGGTTCAGTGTTTGCCTATAACCTACACACTTCTGCCCATATGCTTTAAATCATCTCTAGATTGTGTGTTAAGCCTAATACTGCATAAATGCTATGTAAATAATTGTTCTACTGTGTTGTTTATATTTGTATTATTTTTATTGTTGTATTGTTATTTTTTTTACGGTTTTTCCAAATATGTTCTATCCACTGTTGGTTAAATCTGTGGATGCAAAGCCCACAGATATGGAGGGTCAACTGTATAAAGAATTTGGGTCTTGATGTGGTGACCAAATAATCATATGAAGAAACATACATATGGTAGTTCCCCCTGATCCATGGGGGATATATTCTAAGAAAACCTCAGCTAGTACCAAAGCTTATGTATTTTGTTTTTTCCTGTATATGCATACATACCTTAAGTTTAATTTTAAAAATAGGCATAATAAGAGGTTAACAACAGTTAACCATGAAATAGAACAATTACAATAATATACTGTAATTGAAGTTAGATGAATGTGGTCTCTCTCTTTCTCTTTCTCTTTCTCTCTCGCTCTCTCTCTCAAAGCATCTTATTGTGCTGTACTTACCTGCCTTCTTTTTATGATAATGTGTATGATAAAATGCCTACATGATCAGATGAAGTGAGGGGAACGAAGGAGGCACTGTGGCGTAGCATTAGGCAATGACTGGCCTTCAAACAGGACATCAGAGGGAGGTTTGTCTGCTTCAGCTGATCCTGGACCATCAAGCCATGGCGATGGCTTGATCATCAGGAGCAGATGATGCCAGGGACGGATGGGCAGGTAGTATCTACAGCGTGGATATACTGGAAAAGGGGATTCACATCCCAAGTGGGATGGGGCAGATTGACAAGAAATTCTATCACGCTACTCAGAATAGCACACGTTGTAAAACTTAGGAATTGTTTATTTCTAGGATTGTCCATTTAATATGTTCAGACTGTGGTTGACTGCCAGTAACTGAAACCATGGAAAATGAAACCACTGATAAGAAGGACCTACTGTAGATGAATAGGAAAGAGAGAGGGAGCGGAGACAAACTAAATAAACTATCGGGAAATCCAAACTTAGCTGACAAGGACTTTAGCTAGAGCTGTAGCCGCAGAAAAGTCAAGGAAGGGCCAGACAAAAGACTTGCTAGGCTGTATCCTCAGTGCCTCACATGTTCCTAGGACCGCAATTCACAACACATTTTTGTTGAAAACAGAGTAAGGCCGGGCATGGTGGCTCACTTCTGTAATCCCAGCACTTCAGGAGGCTGAGGAGGGCAGATCACCTGAGGTCAGGAGTTCCAGACTAGCCTGGCCAAAATGGTGAAACCCCATCTCTATTAAAAATGCAAAAAAGCCCAAGCGTGGTGGCTCACGCCTGTAATCCCAGCACTTTGGGAGAACAAGGTGAGTGGATCATGAGGTCAGGAGTTCGAGACCAGCCTCGCCAATATGGTGAAACCCCATCTCTACTAAAAATACAAAAATCAGCTGGATGTGGTGGCACATGCCTGTTATTCCAGCTACTTGGGAGGCTGAGGCAGGAGAATCACATGAGCCCAGGAGACGGAGGTTGCAGTGAGCCGAGCTTGTGCTACTGCACCCCAGCCTGACCAACAGAGTGAGACTCTGTCTCAAAAAATAAAAATAAAAATAAATTAGCTGGACGTAGTGACGCACACCTGTAGTCCCAGGTGTTCAGGAGCTGAGGCAGGAGTTCAGGAGCTGAGCCAGGTGTTCAAGTGAGGCAGGAGACTCCCTTGAACCCAGGAGGCAGAGGTTGCAGTGAGCCGAGATCATGCCGTTGCACTCCAGCCTGGGTGACAGAGAGAGACTCTGTCTCAAAAAAAGAAAAGAAAAGAAAAAGAAAAAGTATGGAATAAAAATGATGAAAAGAAGAAGAAGAGGAGGAAGGAGGAAGAGGAGGAAGGCTAGGAAAAAGGAGGAGAGAAAGGAGAGGAGGAGCAGGAAGAAGAAGAAGAAGAAGAGGAGAGGGAAGTTTGGTAGCTAATAGGATGGATTTAAGTATTTACTCCAAAGGAAGAATAAAGGAGGAGTGTCTGTGACAAATTGGAGAAACAGCATCTGGCCATGGGATTGATGTGGGAACTCCAAGTGGAACTGTCCTATAGGAAGTCATCAGTATGGAGGCACGGCCCAGGACCAAATCGGGAATGGAGATGGGAAGTTGAAGGGGCAGCTGACAGTAGGCACACACGTGCAATCACAAGGAGAGAAAAGCTGAGGACAGGGAGCAAAGCCTGAGGTGCAGTAGGAAAGGCAACTAGCAAAGGGGACTGAGAAGAAAAAGTAAAAGAAGAGGGAGAGAGAAGACAAACCAAGAACATGCAGTTTAATGACGTTGGTGGAGAAAGTTTCAAGGAAATGATTGTGGTATGAAAAGGACTCAGGCCTGAGATTCAGAGAAGCCAGCCCTGAGCACGGGTTCTGCCACCGGCTGGGCTTGCGAGCTGGGGCAAGTGTCTGAACGTCTTTGGCCTCCATATCATAATCTGAATGTGGTCTCTGAGGTCAATCCCAGCTCTCAGGATCCTTGAGACTCTAAGGGCTAAAGATTTTGGAGATCAAGAAAGACAGAAGAGGGAAAAGAGAGTGGTAACTATAGTAATCTTGAAGAAAAAATGTCACCATTAAGAGTAGAAACTAGCAGGCAAAGATTGGGAGGAAAAGGGTGGCTAGGTCTTCCATACTTTACAAATAAATGCGAGTGTCCCAGAAAGCAGCAAGATCAAAAGGAGGGGATCTTTTTAATCTTCTTTTTTTTTTATTTTTATGAGTGTATATATAGTTGTACATATTTATGGGGTACGTGTGATATTTCTGTACAAGTCTGCAATGTTTAATGATCAAATCTAGATAACTGGGATATCCAACACCTCAAATGTTTTTCAGTTCTTGGTGTATCATTCTAAATTTTCTATCCCAGCTATTTTGAAATATACGGTAAGTTATTGTTAACCGTAGTTGTCCTATTGTGCTGCCGAACACTGGATATTATTCCTACTATTTAACTGCATTTTTGTATCCATTAACTAATTTCTTTATTCTCCCATCACCAGTATCCTTCCCAGCCTGCAATAACTATCACTCTACTCTCTACTTCCATGAGATCAACTTTTTTAACTCCCACATATGAGTGAAAACATGCAATATTTGTCTTCCTCTGCCTGGCTTATTTCACGTAACATAATATCCTCCAGTTCCATCCATGTTGTTGCCAATGACAGTATTTCATTCTTTTTATGACTGACTAATATTACATGGTATATATGTACTACATTTTCTTTACCCATTCATCTACTGATGGACACTTAGGTTGCTTCTGTGTCTTGGCTATTATGAATAATGCTGCAATAAACATAGGAGTGCAGATCTCTCTTTGATATATTGACTTCCTTTTGTTTGGATATAAACCCAGCAGTGAGATTGCTGGATCATATGATAGTTCTACTTTCGGTTTTTTGAGGAACTCCCATCCTGTTTTCCATAGTGGTTGTGCTAATTTATATCCCCACCAACAGTGTGCAAATGTTCCCCTTTCTCTGCATCCTTGCCAGCATCTGTTTGTTGTCGTTGTTTTCTGTGTGTGTGTGTGTGTGTGTGTGTGTGTGTGTGTGTGTGTGTGGTATGTCTTTTTTATAAAAGCCATTTTAGTTGGGGTGCAATGACGTCTCAGGAGGTTTTGTTTAGTGATGGGAGAGCATAGAGCTTGTAGAGGCTAAGGAGAGGAAGAAATTAAAGATGAAAATTAGAGCTTAGGTACTGTGGCTCATGTCTGCAATCCCAACATTTGGGAGGCTGAGATGAGAGGATCACTTGAGTCCAGGAGTTCAAGACCAGCCTTGGCAACATGGTGAAACCCCATCTCTACTAAAAGTATATATTTTTTAATTAGCTGGGAGTGGTGGCACAAGCCTATAGTCCCAACTACTAGGGAGGCTGAGGTGGGAGAATCACATGGGCCTGGGAAGTCAAGGCTTCAGTGAGCCATGATTATACCACTGCACTCCAGCCTGGGCTATAGAGTGAGACCCTGTCTCAAAAAGAAGAAAAAAAAAAAGAGAAAGGTGAAAATTAGAGACAAGAATTTAGAGAAGATGAGTAAGAATGGAACTCAAAGTATAAGCAGATAAAAATGAAAGAATTTTTTTTATCTGAGGTGCTAACAAAAAGGTTGTCAGAAAAGTCAAAAGAACTATGCTATATAAAGTACTATGAAGGAAAAACGAAAGAATAGAGACTATTCACCTAGAGAGGAGTCTCTTTACAACCTAGTCTGAAGAGGAAGCAAGATTTTATATAAGTTATCTGTTGTAGCATTACAAATTATCTTAATTATTTGAAACAACAAATGTTTACTATTTTATACAGTTGGTATAAGGCAGCTTAGCTTGCTGGTTCTGGCTCAGGATCTCTCATGAGATTGAGTCATAGTGCCAGCCTGGGCTGCAATCATCTGAAGGTTTGACTGCAGCTGGAGAGTTCACTTCCAAGGTGGCTGCTTCACATGGCTATCGGCTCATGGCCTTGGTTCCTTGTCACATGTACATTTTCTCATGCCATGGCAGCTGGCTTCCCATGGAGCAAGTAATTCAAGATGGTAACCAAAATGGAAGCTGCCACATCTTCTATGACACAGCCTCTGAAGTGACACACTATCACTTCCACCACAATCTATTCATTAGAAAGGACTCACCAAGTTCAGCTCATTCTCAAGGAACAGGGAACTAGGCTCTACCTCTTGAAGGGAGGAGCATAAAATAATTTGTGAATATATTATAAAGACATGCTAGCCTTCAAAGACATTGAATTAGGAGGATTGGCAGTAGGTATGGATTATCCATTTTGGGGATGTCCTAGGGGTCATTGAGAAAAGATGAAAAGGTTCCCAGAAAAGGTTATGCTGTTGCCATAATAGCACCAAGTGACCTTTCACAAAGAGCAAAAATGACGATATGAATTTATACCAGTAAGCCTAGAAGTTTATGAAGGGGAGAAAAGTAATGTTTTCAGACACAGTTGAAGCTTAAAAAGAACCTGTTGAAGGTCACAAAAGGAAGAAGACTAATACTACCACAGACCCAGCAGACTTATCTGACCTCTTTGAAGGTCGGAATGAATCAGCATGGAAACACTGATGCCTTCACAACATCTGGCAGATGGCGGTGCTCACTGTGGCTGTCACTGAACTCTAACTTGAATCTCCATCCAAATGGGTAGGAAAGTTGCTGTGCTATTAACCTGAGTGCTCTCAGCAACACTGAATTAATTATTCCTTGAAAGCAATTTAAAGCAAGAATCGTGTTGTTGGTGGTGGTGGTTTTCATTTTGGTACTCCAGCGGTAGCACAGTGTCTGAGGGGAAAAAGCATAGGGATTACAGAAATATCTATTTGATGGAAAGATGGATAGGTGAATGGATGGACAGAAAAAACTAGCCTAGCATATGTTATTCTCCTTCATGCACTTTGAATGCTTAGGTTTTAATAGGACAGAAGGTTCTGAACTCTGTCTTGGAAATACTGGTAGTTTGCAAAGGATCATATAGCATACAACGTAGTAGCATTTCAAAAGAGGCGACAATTACCAAATTTATTAATAAGGGTGCTATTATGCAGAGTAATTAGCAAAATAATTTGTTAGAGTTTTAAGGTACATTTTAAAATCAAATTATGTGTTCATTTTTATGTTCTTCTACCTGTCATTACTATTTAATAATGAGTTTAGTAGATATACTTGAAACTAAAACATTTTTTTTAAAAAGGAGGGATCCAGAATCAATGAATATATTTTCTTAATCTAATTAGTCATAATCAAGGCCTCGCTGTAGCTGAAATTTATGTCTTAAAACCCATGCTTGGCCGGGTACGGTAGCTCACGCCTGTAATCCCAGAACTTTGGGAGGCCGAGGCAGTAGATCACTTGAGCACAGGAGTTCGAGACCGGCCTGGCCAACATGGTGAAACCCCATCTCTACTAAAACACACACAAAAAAAATTAGCCAGGAGTTTTGGCACACACCTGTCATCCCAGCTACTCCAGAGGCTGAGGCTGGAGAATTGCTTGAACCCAGGAGGTGGAGGTTTCAGTGAGCCGAGATCATACCATCGCGCTCCAGCCTGGGCAACAGGAGCAAAACTCCATCTCAAAAAAATAAAATAAAATAAAAAATAAAAACCGTGCTTGTCAAAAATAAAAACAAGAAAGTCAGCTTTAAAAATAAGCTAAATTCTTCCCAATTATAGGTAGCCCAGGTGTGCCTTTTAACATGTAAGAGATATTATTTCTCCTTCCACATAAAACATAATAAAACTACATCATCAAAAGCGTATGCTTAATTTTGTTGAGTATCTGTAATAAGTAAATTGGATATTGCACTAGAAATAAACAGCACATGGATCTATTTATTGAGGAGAGAGAATAAAATAGCTGGTGGACAGCTACATTTGCAGAAAACTGTCCAGATCCATTTTCAGCATGGTTATAACTTGTATGCACACTTTAGTGAATAATGTAAACCAACCTTAAGCTAAGTAAGTTAAATAAGATTAAAAGTAAATGGGTTGTTTGTTGTTTATTTTAATATTAACTTTATTGTGACATTATTCTAATTTAATATTATACTCATGATGTTTGATACTTATTATACACCTGAAGATGTATGTTGTATCAAATAATGAAATACAAAATGTATATAAAATGGAAACTATATCGGATGGTGTAAACACTAACATATTAAATGCTCTTCAGAAAGAAATGCATATTCTACTCTGAATTTTTATAGAAAAAAGATGAAATGATTGTCTACATTTATACAAATCAACATCAATCATTTTTAAACACTGGGTAATGAAATGTTCTGATCTTTACAATGGAAGGATAAAAGGGCTAAAGTTTTAAGAAACTTAAATAAAAATTCACCTCCTCGATGCTTCTAGATAATTCTTCGAAGTAACAAATGGTAAAATAGGAAGAAAGAAAGAATATGTGCCCACCCACAAAGAAGGATGGGCTGACAGCTGAGACTTTTCATGAGAAGGTAATGACTTAATTGGACTTCTCCAGTAAGCATCAGTGATCCTAACAAAAATATCAATGTGCCCTAGCCCAACTGCAGAGTACATGACTCTAAATCCATCCCCAAAGCCTACAATGTTAGAAGTGATCCAGAGATTTCAATGGAGTCGTGGGATGATTAGAGATAGTAGGGCAGCCAAGGAGAAATCTCACATGCCCACGGTGTTTGAATCTGTGGATATCTGTTGGGACAGTCAGAGGATTATACGCAGTGATGTGTGCTGAGCCAGCACCTACAAGCTCTCAAGAGTCCATTGTGCAAATCTCTTCCCAACTCCACATTCAGTGCTGTTGTACTGGCAGCTGGAAATGGGCTATAGTGGGGGTATTTGCACCACAGAAACGAGCAAATGCTACAAATCAGGCTTTTTCTCCAGACAGCTAGTTTTTGAACGTTTATGGGCATACCTTTGATTAATTACAACTCAACATATCCCTACAAAAACACTAGAGAGCAGTGTTCACGCTACATTTTCCCCATCATACGGATCCTAGGAGATCATCTTCTTCTGATCCCAACTTTCTAGGTGAAATCAATTTCCTTTTGGAAATAGGTTAGTCTATAATTACTAATTACTTTATTATTTAAATGCCAAGTTATTGATTATGGTGACCCCATTGTGAAAGCTAGTAAAATTTCACTTAATTCAAATTTCCCAAGTTCTTAGCAGTAGAGACACAGAAAAGTAGAATATGTCTTTCTCAACATTATCTGTACCACTTACACCATCTAGACTTATTTTACATTAAAGTTTGTTGAAATGATTTGCTCCTATAAATAACAATCATATGTTAAAGGGAATTAAGCAACATAGGATGCAAAAAGAGAAGGGGATGCTAATAATCCAGGGACACAGATTGCATCAGTTGGTGGGTGAATTCCCTAAAACCATCCCAGATAACAGAATGAAACAGAAGGTCTGGCTTTTTTCTGTTTTTTCCCCTAAGCTGGCACTAACAGTAAGGATGATTTTGCTGGGTGTCTTCCATTTCCTTCTCCAAATCTGCTCCCCACCTCTCTCCACCCTTCTCTGTGCCCCAGGAACAGGTAAGCCTCCCTTGTCATCTGCTCCTGGGAAAGAAGGGAGGGTAGAGAGATCCAGGTCTTTCTCCCAGATCTTCTCCTCCCTGCAGGGTTGCAGTGGGCTGGCTACACCCCTCCACAAAGATCACAACTCTGTCAGGCAGCAGCTCCAGGCACCTTTCTCTTTCCAGCTCCAATAACCCATCCCTCTATTGCCCTCCAGTCTTGGGTGGTAGCAGTGCCTGGTTGTGACAGCTCCAGCATACTGCATTATTTCTTATGGGTTGCCATACACCTTGCCAAGACCTTTTTAATGGTCCCTTTATCACATTCTCTTTCTATTATTCCATTTGAGCATACCATCTATTTTCTCCTGGGAACTTGACAGATACCACAGTATTGGAAAATCCAGAAAAACCACCGAACACTACCAAATTGTTGTCTCCTGTGTCGCCTCTGATACCAACCATATGACTCTGGGCTGTGCAAAACCTCCATGCCTTCAGACCCATCTAAAGTATCAACCAAACAACCCACAAGAACTCACTAAGCCAGTGTCCTGCACCCAGCACCACCCTGGGAATTGTGTCTTACACTACCGACAAGGGGACCAAAGAGATCAACTTTTTTTTCCCAAGTTTAACCTCTATTTGGAGCCTGATCAGTTTCTCTTACAGAGCTGTACAAATTTACATGATCACATTAATTTTGATATTATTTCATTCCTCATGTCAGACTCCTACATTTAAAGTTCAGGTTACCAAAAAGAAAATAAAGCCCCCACCTCCTGTATAGCATCAGAGTAAGGCTAGCCCAGAACAGGTCACCGAGAGAACATCCATCTCCAAAATGTCAAACACATAAACCTAAATTTAAAGGGACCACCATGTCCACCTCACTAGTTTCATACAGAGTCATCCTTGAAGCCCAGATAATAAGAGCTAATAGTTTTTAGTACTTAATTGCGGGACATATCCTGTGCTGTGTTTCACTCGAATATCTCGCTCAACACTTTAAACAACTCTACGACATAAGCACACTATATTAGTATTCTCATTTTATAGATGACAGAACTAAGGCCCACAAGTTACATTCCTATTCCAAATTCACACAGCTGCTAACAAGCTGGGATTCAAATGCAGGCGGCCTGCTTCTCGAATCCAGGCTCTGAACCACTGCACCTGAAATCAGGTTTGCCTCACTTCTAGAGGTTGGAAAACCTGATGTTCCAGGGGCAGTTTTTTTGTTTGTTTTTTGTTGTTGTTGTTTGAGATGGCGTTTTGCTCTTGTTGCCCAGGCTGGAGTGCAATGGCACAATCTCAGCTCACCGCAACCTCCGCCTCCCAGGTTCAAGCAATCCTTCTATTTCAGCCTCCTGAGTAGCTCGGATTACAGGCACCCGCCACTATGCCTGGCTAATTTTTGATATTTTTAGTAGAGATGGGGTTTCACCATGTTGGCCAGGCTGGTCTCGAACTCCTGACCTCAGGTGATCCGCCCGCTTCTGCCTCCCAAAGTGCTGGTTTTACAGGTGTGAGCCACCATGCCCAGCCTCAGGGACAGTTTTAAAGAAGAAGAAAAAAAACCTTTCATTTTCCTGCAAAGTATTCCTTTTTCGCCTTTAAATCTTCAAGGTTACCCACCTGGAGCTGGGAGCTGATGGGTGTGTTGTTCTGTATATGACATTTGTGCTCTGGACAGAATGTCTTCTTGGCCTCCAATTCGGTTCCCCCCACACCCTGCAGGGTTCTCAAGTTCACAAACTTCCAGAAGCTCCTATTGTCTTGATTTGATAAAGGCTTTGCAGTGCTCAAGGACATTAAGTATTCATTCTTGTAGTTCCTTATAACTGACAAAGGCAAGAACAATGATTCCAATGAATTTTTTACCTACAGCTTCACTCTCCTTTGTGATATTTCAGGTATGCAACAATTAATAGAAAAAGTTCCCCAGGATGTTCTAATTATAATCTTCCCTCACATGTGAGGGGAAATGGTCTATTTCACAGAAGGATATTTTGTGAAACGCAGATCTCAAACTGAGCTGAAAATGAGTTCAATTATTTCACTTAGGCCTGTTTTTGACCTTGGAGCACTGGTATATCAAAACTAGAACTTTGAATCATGGCTGTCAGCTACTTTCTTTGGAGGCCAGTTTGGGTATAAGGTTATAAATTCACTGGAACTAACAACCCTAGCCTTTTGGGTTTCTCAGGACGTTATTACACCTACTCCATCCACCTAACAGAGCCTCAGACCCTAATCCTTAGAAACTCCCTTCTACATGTCTTTATTCTACCACTTACGATTCTTGCCGGCACCTACCTGCCTGTATCTGCTCTTTTTTTTTTTTTCTAATTGCTGTTTTTTACTCATTAGAACATTTACTGTTGTGGTTTCCTTTTTATATATTCCCCAGGGTGAATTTTCCCAATTGGGTTTTCCTTCCTATATTTATCTTTCCCCTGGCTTTGGATGAAGTCCATGTGGGCAGGTTTTGCTGGAAAGAACAAGATAAAGGGAATATATCCACCACACACCAGCAAAAGCAAGAGAGCTGTCTTTCGTAACATTTCTCCTTGAGTACCATTTCTTACTTTGAGAGACAGCAAGAGGGGAGTGAAATGCAAGAAGCCATTCATTAGCGGTGTATGTATTTTCTCACCACTTCACTTCTGACCACTACAAAATAAACATTCACAAGCTGGCCAAAATGAAGCTCAGCACATGCCCATGAAATAAATGTCTGTCTGTCTGTCTGTCTGTCTGTCTGTCTTTCCTTCCTTCCTTCTTTCTTTCTCTTTCTTTCTTTCTCTTTTTCTATCTTTCCTTCCTTCCTTCCTTCTTGCCTTCCTTCCTTCCTTCTTTCCTTCCTTCCTTTCTTCTTTTCTTCCTTTCTTTCTTCCTTCCTTCCTTTCTTCCTTTCTTCTCACTACAGCCTCCACCTCCCCGTTCCAGTGATTCTCCTGCCTCAGCCTCCTGAGTAGCTGGGACTACAAGCACACATCACCACGCCCAGCTAATTTTCGTATTTTTAGTAGAGACAGGGTTTTACCATGTTGGCCAGGATGGTCTCAATCTCTTGACCTCGTGATCTGCCTGCCTCGGCCTTCCAAAGTGCTGGGATTACAGGCGTGAGCCACCGTGCCGGGCCATAATGTGTTTGTGTGTTTTATTGTACATAACTAGTTAGTTAGTCATTCAATAGCAGAATTTAGTGATTCAACTACTAACTAGCTTATGTAACCTTAAAGTGGTTTAATGTCTTTGCCTCAGATTTCCTATCAATAAAGTATGAGTTGTATCACCCCAAATACTTATTTCATAGACTTTTGTGAGGAAAAAAATAGAAATATATGTTCTAGAAAAAAAGAGCAAGTTGTTTTCATCTTATAAATGAGCTCTATTCCAAAAGTCCATTGCTAGGAACCTGGAGCACATTTTCCCAGAGAAAAAATATGACAAACGGTGGTTATGTTGACAGGCACCCCATGGGAGTTTCAGAAGCCCATATACAGGTGACCTGCAGAGCTCATGGCGTCCTAGATTACAATCAGTGTATGAATGACGATGGTGGGAAAGTGCATTCACGTACCAGTGGGGAGTGATTAGGAAGCCTCTGTTAAAGAAATGTGAATTGATGTTAAAAGACAGAAAGACAAACTTTACTATTTCATCCTTCTATGCTGTTTAAATTTTTACAACAAGAATGATTTTTTTCATTTTCTTACTGTGTCAAAATACACCTAAAATAAAACTTACCATTGTACATCCATCAGTGTGACTGCACTTAATACCACTGAAGTGTATACGTAACCATGGTATTAAGTAGATTACCAATGTTGTGCAACCATCACTACCATCTATCTTCAGAATTTTTTTTGACGGAGTCTGGCACTGTCGCCCAGGCTGGAGTGCAATGGCGAGATCTCGGCTCACTGCAACCTCCTCTTCCCAGGTTCAAACAATTCTCCTGCCTCAGCCTCCCAGGCAGCTGGGATTACAAGCACCCGCCACCACACTCGGCTAATTTTTGTATTTTTAGTAGAGATGGAATTTCACTATGTTGGCCAGGCTGGTCTCAAACGCCTCACCTTGTGATCCACCCGCTTCAACCTCCCAAAGTGCTGGGATTACAGGATTGAGTGACCGCACACAACCTAGAATTTCTTTTTGTCTTCCCAAACTGAAACCTTATGCTCATTAAACAATGACTCCCCATTCTCCCCTCTCCCAAGAAGAATTGTTTTTTAAAAAATCTTTTAGTTTCAGGGGTACAAGTGCAGGTTTGTTATGCAGGTAAATTGCGTATCATGGAGGTTGGCTGTACAGATGATTTTGTCACCCAGGTAATAAGCATGGTACCTAATAGGCAGTTTTCAATCCTCAGCCTCCTCCCACCCCCCACCCTCAAGTAGGGCCTGGTGTCTGTTGTTCCTGTCTTTGTATCCATGTGCACTCACGTTAGCTCCACTTACACACGAGAACATATGGTATCTAGTTTTCTGTTCCTGCATTAGTTCATTGAGGATAATGATCTCCTGATCTACCCATGTTGCTGCAAAGGAGATGAGCTCATTCTGTTTTACGGCTGCATAGTATTCCATGGGGTATATGTGTCACATTTTCTTTCTCTAGTCTACCATTGACGGGCATTTAGGTTGACTCCATGTGTTTGCTATGGTGAACAGTGCTGCAATTGGGCATACATTTAACCATGGGATTAAATGGCAGTGATAATTTCTTTGAGAAATTGCCAAACTGCTTTCCACAATGGAAAACTAATTTACTATTCCCACCAGCAGCATGTAAGCATTCCTTTTTCTCCACAACCCTACCAGCATTTGTTGTTTTTTGGCTTTTTAATAATAGCTATGAGGCCTGGCACAGTGGCTCATGCCTGTAATCCCAGCAACTTGGGAGGCCGATGGAGGCAGATCACTTGAGCTCAGGAGTTTGAGACCAGCCTGGACAACATGGTGAAACCCTGTCTCTACTAAAAAATACCAAAAAATTAGTTTGGTGTGTTGGCACACACCTGTAATCCTAGCGACTCAGGAGGCTGAGGCAGGAGAATCGCTTGAACCCAGGAGGCAGAGGTTGGAGTGAGCCAAGATCAAACCACTGCATTCCAACCTGGGTGACAGAGCGAGACTCCATCTTGAAAAAAAAGAAAATAATAATAATAGCCATGAAGAATGGCTTTTATAATGAAATAAAATAACAGAAACTTTTTCCATACAAAAGGCCATACTAACAACAGTGCTATCTTTGGAGGTGAAATAATAATCATATGCTGTTTCTGAAAAAGGAAGTTCCAAGACACAGTATCAGATTGAGTGTTCATCTGTGTGCCAGTGATGTACGCGACTTATCAATCATCCTGGTTGGGGTTCTTTCTCCTCCTCATTGTCCATCATTGTTACTCCATGCAGTGAAATTCGGAGAACACCACCAAACGAAAGTATCGGTAACCCAAATGCTTCACTCACCTTTCCCAGATCCTTTTCCCTCTTTCCTCTTCCTAGTTCATGCCACCAATGGGTCCAGTGAGAGGAGAAAGTTTTTGTATTCACATAAATTCATATAAATTTGCTTTGAAAAGAGGACCCACATATAATACACACTACCCATATTCAGGTACCACCTGAGAGGGGACATCAGGCCAAAAGCAGGGGCAGGCAAGTTGGGTGGGTGTGAGATGAGTAGAGTGTAAGGGGAAAGGGACTGGGGAGGCTCAGATGGCAGGAGTCCTGCCAAGGGCACCTGGGACACAGGTCTGGGGAGCAGCAGTGCTCCTGGGAAGGAAGAGGTGGAAAAGCCCCATCAGCAATGATTAATAAATCATATACATCAATGCAACAGAACCTACAAAACCTGCTTGTTAGTCTGACTTCACAGCATGATTTTATCATCAAATTATGCCTATTAATAAAGGATTCAGTATTTTTATCACTTCTAACTTAAGAAAATAACAGAGAAACTTTTGCCATACACATAGAAAAGGCCATACTAAATTAACTAATAACAGTGCTATCTTTGGAAGTTGAAATAATAATCAGACTCTGTTTCTAAAACAGGAAATTCCATGACACAGCATCAACTTGAGTATTTGTCAATAGTATACCATCCAGGAAGCCCCAAAAAGTCTTCAGAGATAAAATTACTCCTTTTTTCTTGTTTGCTTGTTTTTGTTTTGGGGGTTATTTTGAAGGTTTGTTTGTTTTCTGAGACAGAGTCATGCTCTGTCTCCCAGGCTGGAGTGCAGTGGTGCGATCTCAGCTCACTTCAACCTCCACCTCCTAAGTTCAAGTCATTCTCCTGCCTCAGCCTCACAAGTAGCTGGGACTATGGCACAAGCCATCACGCCTGACTAATTTTTTGTATTTGTAGTAGAGATGTGGTTTTGCCATGTTGACGAGGCTGGTCTTGAACTCCTGAGCTTAAGTGATCTGCCCACCTTGGCCTCCCAAGGTGCTGGAATTACAGGCATGAGCCACCATGCCTGGCCAAAATTACTTATTAATTAACTTACAAACTGAGGAAATGCCTTATGAATGTGATCACTGGGCCAAGGTGGCCTCATCACAGAGAGCCTTGTTGAGGATGTCACTGTAACTGGGCCATCTACAGGAATGAAATGTTAAGATTAATTTGCCAAATTTGGTATTGGTTCAGCTATGTTCTTCCTTTACACACAGTTGTAGTTCACTCCAAACCTGCCCCTTCTCTAGACGTTAATGGCTATTTCTTCACAGATGCATGAAGGGATTCCCTGGATAAAAGAAAAATCAGAGGGCTGGGTTCATGACTTAGATGTTTAAGCACAGAAGGGAGGTGATAGAAACTTCAGCAATGAATTGGGGGAAATTCTGCAAACTTTTGTTTTGAGTGTTTAGAACTTAGGTTTATCAGGTTTCAAGGGCTTGTTTTTATTGAAGATAGATTCAACAAATACGCATGGAGCATACCTACATGTCCCAAACCCTGTGCTAGGACCTCTGCATATAAGGGTACATTAACCCTCAAGAAACTCACATTCCATGGATAGTTTGTTTCTTTCCTCAATGTGGCCAGGAATATAGTCATATTTAATCCATAAATTTTTAAGTTGACTTAAGTTTTGTTAATTTCAGATCAGTGAAAGCAATTCAGTAAGTGTTAGTGAATGCTTTTCATCTCACTGCATTTTCTTTCCTATTTCTATTGAATGACACTGCCTGAAACTTATTTTCTCAGAGACAATTAAATAGTCTATTCTATTAGTTTTCTGTGTAACGTTACCAGTCATCTACTAGAAGCTAGATACTACCTTTAGCTTCATTAATAATAATTCCAACAATGTCAAGGGCATGTATTTTGGAGGCAAGGAATCTGAACATGGTCCCATTTCTACAAACTCATAGCTCTGAGTTTTTCACTTCAGTTTCTTCATTTGTAGGTTGCATATCATAATAATACCTATCCTGCCTATCCTGGTGAGTAACATAAGGATTGTTTTCAAAATAAACTATTTATATTTGAAGATAACATTGCTAACAGTATCTTTTAAAAACAAAAACAAAAATACTAATCACAGGCAGCATTCCACATTCCTCCTTAACACCAAAGCAAGTAAGGGTGTCCTCCAGCTTATCAGGAGCGGAGGCTTATAGGACTTGTTGCTACGTGCTGCTCGACTTCTCTATGACATCCTGGTCCCTAAAAAGTCTTTGTTAGAATGAAACATAGATGCTGTGATGGCTGCCAGGGTTGTGTTATCAGAAGATGTGCTTTGAGATATTCAACTGCTGAGAAAAGTTAGCAGTTGAAAATCTTAGTGCCTGAACATCTTGAGAACTCTCTAACTTGGATGAAAATGTTCATAGTTCAGACCAGGCTTGGTTGCATTAGAAAGCACATCATCACCACGGGGTCCGCTTTGTGATTTTTGTGAATCCGAGGCTCTTTTGGCTTGATGGGTGCTTCCTCCATTTAAAAAAAAATGAAATCATATTTTATGACTACCTTGGTATAAAAATGAATATAATCCATGCAGGATTCATTATTACAAGTTGAGTAACCCTTACGTGAAATGCTTGGGACCAGAAGGGTTTCAGATTTCAGATATTTTCAGATTTTTGAATATTTAGCAGTTCAGTATCCCTAATCCAAACATCTGACATCCGAAACACTCCAATGAGCATTTCCTTTGAGCAGCACGTCGGTACTCAAAAAGTCTTAGATTTAGGAACATTTTGTACTTTGAATTTTTGGATTAGGAATACTCGAGCTGTATATATTGACCATTATTACTATACTGTCTTTTTCCTTGTGATGTTTAAAGAAATTAAAATATTTTCATGGGCCCTGAAAGTAATGTGAACTCTAGCCCCCTGCTCCTGCTGTAACTAGCAGTTACAAGTCAGGCCTGCTCATCGGCGCAGACATCTATCATCTGACTGCTGCTACCTCTCCAGCCGTATCTCCCACTGCCCTGCCCTCCTTCACTCCACTCCAGCCTGCCCAGCCCTGCTCCATGTCCTCTATCATGCCCAGCATATTCCTATTCCAGAGCCTGAGCCCTAGAGTCCTCTTGACCTGAGGAAGAGCATCCTCGGATTTTTGCAAGTCACTCTGGTCTCCACAAACGTCACCTCCCCAGAGAGGCCTTCCCTGACAATCCTGACAATCCCGACAATCCCAGTCACCCTCCATGCCATTATCCTGTTGTAGTTTCTTTCTTTCTTTTTTTTTTTGAAATGGAGTCTCGCTCTGTCGCACAGGCTGGAGTGCAATGGTGAAATCTCAGCTTACTGCAGCCTCTGCTTCCTGGGTTCAATCCATTCTCCTGCCTCAGCCTCCTGAATAGCTAGGACTCCAGGCACCTACCACCAAGCCCAGCTAATTTTTGTATTTTTAGTAGAGAGGGGGTTTCACCATATTGGCCAGGCTGGTCTTGAACTCCTGACCTTGTGATCCACCCACCTCAGCCTCCCAAAGTGCTGGGATCATAGGCCTGAGCCACTAAGACCAGCCTATCCTGTTGAGGTTTCTTAGTGGAGATTACAGCAATCTGAAAAGGTCTTGTTTCTTTGTTTATTGTTGGTCTCCCGTACCAAGATGCTATAAGGGCTATGAGATATATGAGGGCAGGGACTTGGTCTGCCTTATTCACTGTCACATCCCCAGTGCTTGGTCCATGGTACATTCTTAATAAACATTTATGGAATGAATGAATGAGTGGATAGGCTGCAAAGCTTTCTCAGCTCATTCGAAGAATGTGGGAACAAAATAGACAGTACCTGCCATTTTGTTCATTCATTTATTCTTTATCAATAGCAGATCTCCACCAGATCAGGACTGGAATCCTTGGGGAGTTAGTGTCCAGAGCTGCAGGAAGAGAGAGAGAAGAAGGCAAGCACTTTTGCACATGCAACCAGACCAGACTGAAAGGAGAGCACAAAAACGCTCATAGCTGGGCTCTCTGGGTTCCTTTAAGAAAGTTCATTCAGGTCAGGGGCTGTGGCTCACGCCTGTCATCCCAGCACTTTGAGAGGCCGAAGGGGCAGATTGCCTGAAGTCAGGAGTTCGAGACCAGCCTGGCCAGCATGGTGAAACCCCATCTTTACTAAAAATACAAAAATTAGCCAGGGTGATGGCAGGTGTCTGTAATCGCAGCTACTTGGGAAGCTGAGGCAGGAGAATCGCTGGAACCCAGGACGCGGAGGTTGCGCTGAGCTGGGATCACACTATGGCACTCCAGCCTGGGCAACAAAGCAAGACTCTGTCTGTCTCAAAAATAAAAAAAAAAAAAGAAAAGAAAAGAAAAAAGAAAGTTCATTTAGTATCTATTAAATGTCTGCTTGTGTTAGCCACCAGCTCAGAAGAAGAGGACTAGTTTCCACTCTCAAAGGATACAGTGAAAACGCAACCACATGGCAAGTTTAATTTGGAAAGCACCTTTAGAGGACATACGTTTCCCTCCTGTCGTCAGGTCGAACGTGGGACATTATTGAGAGACGTGGAGACAGCGGTTTAGGGAGAGGGATGCTTGCTTTTTCTCAGCATCCATCCTTCTTCTTTTTGATAATAACACATCCATTTTCATTTTCTTATGAGGAGTTCCTCCCCCCCCGTTATACCTAGGTTTGGTGGGATTCTTATTAAAGATCCTCAGCCCTCTCTGAGAAAAGGGGTGGTTGGTCATGTGACCTAAGCCAATCAGACCTTCTCTAGAGGCTTGAATTTTAGCAGAGTGATACAAGGTGGGGAACTCAATAAACTACATAAACACTAAAGAACTGAGTTTAAAATTAAAAGAATATATATTTTAATCTTTCCCACACTGACTCCTTCCTAGTTCTACTCACAGACACTTGCACAGACAGCTGATTGAGGTTGAAGGAAGGCAAAATAAATTGTACCAGACTTAATAACAATGAAACATTTTAACCTAAATGAAAAAATCAGTTTTCAAAGGATTAAAATTGGTTTAAGCCATTTTTAAGACTAATTTGCCTATGTGCTGTTAATTAAATTATTATATTTATTTTTAAAATAAGCAACTATTCAGGGCAAGAAGACAGAAAACGAAGGATTTCTCCTGGCCCATCTGAACCAGGTATCAAGAAAGAACATCGTGCTTCTTTTTGAAATACAATTTATACAGTAACAAAATATGGGTGTGAGGGAAGGGAGAGATCCCTCTTCTCTCCCAAATTGTCCTAGTGTTGACATTAGGAAGATTAACATTTGATTCTAAGTGACCCTAGGATCCACTTATTTGTCATCTTGGAAACAATAGGTTAACAGTTTTCAAAATAACTGAACAATGTAAACAAACAGCTGCTTTGACTAAGCTGGGATCTGCTGCTGCCATAAAGTCACCTTCAGGACATTTTCAAAAAGAGTTAGGGGAGTTTTTTGTTGTTGTTGTTTTTTATCTCCTTACAGTGTGAAAAGCCTGGCCTGAAAATTGACTAATGTGTGAAAGGAAGGCATCATTCACGCTAATGGGGTCCTTCAACAGGTCCTTCTCCCTATGCTAGAGCTGAAATGTGAGGCTTCTTTCACCTGGGGCCGGCTGAAAGAATTTCACTGCCCTTCCAAGGCATTCAGCGTAGGCTTCTTTCTAGTAGATTTCCTTCAGGTTTTTCATTCACACACTAATCACTAAAATAAAGCACTCCATTTCTAAGCACCTGAAAGGTGCTTACATCCACATACCTCAGATGAATGGGGTGTTTAATCCTCCCTGCCACGTCTCCACCTGCACAGAAACCAAAAATCAGCCCTGGGCAGTGCATGGGCACCATCCATCTGGCACTCAAAATGCGTCGCTCAGTTTGTTTTCTCTTTCCTTCACTGACCCCCACCATAGGCAGATGTGCAAAATTTGAATCAACTCCAAATCTGAACCAGTACAACTAAGATGCTCAATATTTTTATTTATCTACGATTATTTCTAAAGCCTGGAAAATTTTGAGTTTTCATAAATTCTGAGAAGGAAAATTCTCCATAACCACAGACAGGTTTCATAATCACTCCAAGGAAATGACAAGTTCTGCTTGGGAACAATTCCTTTTGCTTTCTGAAATTTGAGGTGAGAAATTTCATTTGTTTCTCAGCGAACCACAAAAATGAATGGTGTCATTCTTATATCATGGGAACTGGTACTATAAGTTCTATCAAGAGACGTAGGTTCTCATTTCCAACACAGATGATCAAATTATGTGTAGGGCTAGTGAGAAAAAGGAGAGGGAGGGTGGAAGCCGCATTACTGTTACTGCTTGTTCAGAACCTTATGTATTCCCACATTTCTCCTTTCCAGTGTTTTCTTGCTAAAAGGATTAAGGAAATATTTGGGACTTTTCTCTTTGTCTCATTTCGCCTCAGTTTTGAGCTGCTAGCTAGTTTTCTAGATAGGTACTGAATGAGAGTAATCTGCATACTGAAATAGAAGTTCCACCTTCTAAATCGCATTTGTAACAGAGATTAGGTCCAAAGAGATATCACAGAAACTGTACCAACCATGTGGTAAAATATCTGCTTCAAAGTCTTTTGATTTATTAAGATAAGATGAGCCCTCTGAAAACCTAGAGACATCAGGCCGGGCATGGTGGCTCACACCTATAATCCCAGCACTTTGGGATTGGCCGAGGCAGGCAGATCACCTGAGATTAGGAGTTCAAGACCAGCCCGACCAACATGGGGAATCCCCGTCTCTACCAAAAATCGGCTGTGGTGGCAGACACCTGTAATCCCAGCTACTTGGGAGGCTGCTGCAGGAGAATTGCTTGAACCCGGGAGGCAGAGGTTGCAGTGAGCCCAGATCGCACCATTGCACTCCAGCCTGGGTGACAGAGCAAGACTGCGTCTCAAAACAAACAAACAAACAAACTTAGAGACATTGCAGTCCAGCCAGATATCTCCTCTCTCTATAGGAAGCTAAGCACCAAAATGATGAGCTGATTTTTCCCAAAATCACATAGTTAATTAGGTAGGGACACAATTGAGCCAAGATCTTTTACATTTCTCTTTATTGTGTAATTATAAAGAGGGCCAAGAAGATACTTATATTTATAAAATGGAATTTAAGCTAGATTTTGATGTTCAAAGAAATCCTCAAATGCTGTGTTCTATTTTAAAAAATTCCACTTACACAATAGCAAAGACTTGGAACCAACCCAAATGCTCATCAATGATAGACTGGATAAAGAAAACGTGGCACACATACACCATGGAATACTATGCAGCCATAAAAAAGGATGAGTTCATGTCCTTTGCAGGGACATAGATGAAACTGGAAACCATCATTCTCAGCAAACTGACACAAGAACAGAAAACCAAACACCTCATGTTCTCACTCATAAGTGGGTGTTGAACAATGAGAACACACAGTCACGGGGAGGGGAGCATCACACACGGAGGCCTGTGAGGGGTTGGGGCTAGGGGAGGAATAGCAAGGGGTTGGGGGATTGGGGAGGGATAGCATTAGGAGAAATACCTAATGTAGATGACGGGTCGATGGATGCAGCAAACCACCATGGCACGTGTATACCTATGTAACAAACCTGCATGATCTGCACATGTACCCCAGAACTTAAAGTATAATAAATAATTTCTAAAATTCTATTACATTTTGTCTGAGGATTATTACTTCTGTAAGACTATCCAGATCTATCTTCACCTTTACTACAGAGCAAATAAATAAAAATAATTGAGTAAATTTGTAAAAACTCAAAAAAAAGATAATTGAGTAACTTTCAGGATAAAACAATTATTATAGATGGTTACATATTACAGATATTGTCTAAGTCCTAAGAAAACATACCAAAGAAATTTGTAAGACTAAGATGCTAAGGGCAGGCATAGCAAAGTTGGGACCATATTAATGAAACCCAGTGTTATGTATAAAATGTTTCTTTTTGGTTCAGCAAAGAAAAATCAGTACTGGGATAAAGGATCTCTCAGCAAAGCAATTTTTTTTTACATTCTACAGAAAGGGTACTCCCACTAGCAATCTTGCCACAAGAGTACAACAAACAAACAAAACAGATATATTTATTTCTTATGTGTTGGGGTTGTCCTTACTGCTATGTCTGATCTCTGTTGGCTGGAGTCAGACCTCACAATCTAAACTAAAACCTGATTGACTAATAGCCTGAAACTTTTCTAAACAGGTAAAAATGATGGAGAGCAGAAAAGGGAAGTCCAAATAAGGAAGGGGAATAGGCTGCTAGCTGGGACATGCCCATGAGCATGTCCAGCACAGATATCTTGGTTAAAGTACAAGGACATAGAATGTACTACATGCCTGTAAGCATGTTTAACAGCTACATACTATAGGGCTTCTAGCAAAAAGGCAAGAAGGCTTTTGAAGAAAGTGTTTAAAACAAACTATTATTTCTAACATTTATGAAATTTTCTTAAACAAGAAAGGAAACTTTGAAGAGGAACTTTTCTGCTTCCAACACCCAAGAAGAACAGTAATAGGTTGCACCCAGGTCTAAATTAAATGTTAGTGATGGGTGGGATCATCCAATCCAGAAAGGTAAGGTAGACAAAATGTGTTTGAACAAGAATGCTTTTGACAGATTTAAAACTGGCTGATTTTATATCTCTTACTATGAGAAAGACCACAAGAAATAACGTACGTTATAAAGGAATATGTAAAAAAAAAGCAAAACAAAACAAAAAACCAATAATCTGATCTCTAAAGCACTAAAAAAGTAAAAGGAAAGAAGGTACATCATTCCAGTAGCCAGAACACACCCCACCTATGTTAAAGAAGAAAAGCAGCCAAATTAAAAAGCAGGTTCAAAACCTTAATTGAAATGGTGGGCCAGGTGCAGTGGGCTCACATCTGTAATCCCAGCATTTTGGGAGGACAAGGTAGGAGGCTTTTCTTGAGGCCAGAAGTTCAAGACCAGTGCATAGTGAGACCTTGTCTCTACAAAAATAAAAAGTCTAGCTGGATGTGGTGGTGCTTGCCTGTAGTCCCAGCTACTTGGGAGGCTGAGGTGGGAGGAGCTTGAGCTCAGGAGGTTGAGGCTGCAGTGAGTCATGATCACACCACTGCACTCCAGCCTGGGCAATGGAGCAAGACCCTGTCCCTTCCAAAAAAACTAATGAAAATAGTTGAATAAGGGTCTCCAAAAATTCTCTCCTTTACAAAAGCAATAAAAAAATTATAAATTTTAAGCATCACTTTTGTGGTTAAATTTATTTTGAAGTTTTATTAATGTTATTGTAAATGGGAATTTTTTTTTTTTTGAGTCAGAGTTTCACTCTTGTTGCCCAGGCTGGAGGGCAATTGTACCATCTTGGCTCATGGTAAACTCCGCCCCAGGTTCAAGCGATTCTCCTGTCTCAGCCTCCCAAGTAGCTGGGATTTCAGGCATGCTCCACCACGCTGGGCTAATTTTGTATTTTTAGTAGAGACGGGGTTTCACCATGTTGGTCAGGCTGGTCTCGAACTCCCAACCAGGTGATCTGCCAGCCTCGGCCTCCCAAAGTGCTGGGATTACAGGCGTGAACCATTACACTGGCCTTGGATTTGTTTTTTAATTTCATTTTTTGATTTTTCACTGCTAGTGCATAGAAATATAATTAGTTTTTGTATGTTGAACTTGTGTCCTACAACCTTGCTGAACTTATTTAGTAGCTCTAATAGTTAATAGATTTTCTTGTGTCTTTCTGTGATATCCTTAGGATGATGTCATTTACAAGTAGAGATTGTTTTTACTTCTTTCTTTTAAATATGGATTTCTTTTATTTATTTTTCTTGTCTAATTGCCCCAAATACAATCTCCAGTACAATGTTGCATTGCAGTGGCAAAAGAAGACATCCTTTTCTTGTTTCTGATCTTGTTTTTTGTTTCTGTTCTTAGAAGGAAAGATTCTGGCCTATCACTATTACATCTGATGTTAGCTGTGGGTTTTTTGAAGACTGAGAAAGCTCCCTTCCCTTCTACCATAGTTTATCAAGTTTTTCTTTTAATCATAAAAAGGTGTTGGATTCTATCAAATGCTTTTTCTGTATCCATTGAGGTGATCATGTTATTTTTGTATTTTACTACATTAACATGGCATATTATTTTGATTGAACTGGTAACCAAAAAACTTCTCACAAAGAAAAGCCCAGTACCATATGGCTTCAATGGTGAATTCTATCAAATGTTTAAAAAAGAATTAGTACCATTTTGTCACAAACTCTTCCCAAAAACAAAAGAGGAGAGGCCACTTCACAAATCATTCAATGAGGCTAGTATTAGTTGATACCAAAACTGAAAAAAAAGACATCACAAGAAAAGGAAACAACAGACCAAATGCCTTATGATGATAGCTGGAAAAATCCTCCACAAAATACTAGCAACCAAGTTCAGCAACGTATAAAAATGACTGTGGCCCATGACCAAAGGGGATTTACACAAGGAATGCAAAGATGGTTCAACACATGAAAATCAATCAATTTACCTCTTGACAGAAGTATTCTCTCAATCAAGTTTACTTCATGGATCATAAAATAATAGCTGGCATCAAAGAACAGGGGTGTTGGCAAGACTGGAGACAAGAAGGATTTTCCACTGAGCCTCTGCCATGGCTTTTGGTAAGTCTGGGTCCTGAATTCTGGGAACATCATTTTGCTTGAAATGGCTGCCCTTGGGCTGAGGATTTCTTTGTTTTCTAAATTGCATGGGCATTGGCTATTGCCATGACAATTTTGTATATCCTGTTAATTCTTTGGATATTTTATATTTAAAAAGGTGACACGTGAGAGCCTTGATGGTGAATTAATACAACCTCTGAGGCCATGAAGAGTTTGGCTTCTGAAAGAAAGAAACCCTTGGGTTAAAACTGAGCAGAGTAAGAAATTGGAGAGGATGAATTTTGGATTCATTTCTTTTGCACTTTAACTTCTTTCAGCTCTAACTTACTAGGGAGTTTCATCTTTGGTCTTGGATTTCTTCCTAAAAGAGTGATAATGGAGGGGATTTTTATTCAAATTGGGGCAACTTTATGTTGGTTATACTTTATTACTAGAGTATTCTTATGTGAATATTTAATCTTATTGTAGATTCTCTAAAATGCCTAGATATACCTGGACATGATTTGGGATGGGAAATAGAGTATAAAGTGAATGTTCAACCTTAGGTTATTTTGATCATTGTCTTTTTCTTTTCTTTTCTTTTCTTTTACGGAGTTTTGCTCTTTCAGGCTGGAGCGCAATAAGGGCACAATCTTTGCTCACTGCAATCTCCACCTCCCGGGTTCAAGCGATTCTCCTGCCTCAGCCTCCTGAGTAGCTGGGATTACAGGTGCCCGCCACCATACCCGACTAATTTTTGTATTTTTTAGTAGAGATGGGGTTTCACCATATTGGTGAGGCTGATCTCAAACTCCTGACCTCAGGTGATCCACCGGCCTCGGCATCCCAAAGTGCTGAAATAACAGGTGTGAGCTAATGTGCCTGGCCTGATCGTTCTCCATTTTAACCCACTTAAAAGATGTCTGAGGTAATATTTATATTGCATAACTGCAGTCCCTGGTAGGTTTATGGGAGCTTCCCTTCTTCAAGCCCAGTCCCTGGATGATTGAAGGCTTAATAATAAACCCAAAATGGCTAAGCCAGGAAATTGGGCAGAGGGGTGATGATGCCACCTATTTTCATGGGAAAGAAACTCTAGAGAGTGACATTCTTGGGCTTTCTCCCCCTGACTAGTGAGTTTGAGGGGAAGAGATAAGCATTCTCTTCTCATGCCCATCTCCTCTCTTTGGGAACCAGCCAGACCATAGCAAGCACAAATTCACTGTTCCTTCAGGCTCTGAGTTTTATAGGCATGGAAGTAGTTTCATAAGCACACTGGAAAGATGAGAATCATGATCAGAAAGTGAGCATTCTGAATTAGTAATTTTAATGAGCAATTTGGGAGCAGTTTAATTAGCAATTTCAAATTAGTAATTTTGGAATAACTGCAGTGTGGGGTGAAGACAGCATGCAGGGCATGCGGCAATGGGCTGTTGGAGTGGGAGCACTAAGGGACCGCTGGAGGTGAGGAGGGCACACTTCAAGCCAGGGGATGGGATGTATCAACCACAAGAACTCTCGAGACTGAAAGTAGAGGGCGGAGTGCTGGGAAAGACTGTGAGCCTGCTATTCACATCCTTGATGAAGGAGACGGAGCTGGAGGGTCATGGATGACAGCAGTGAGGAGGAGCAGTGACGTGTACCTCTGTGGAGCAAGAGTTTGAAGATGAGGATGACACGGAGTGATCTGGAAGCAGCAATAGAAAGCAATGAAGACGGCCAGGCGCGGTTGTTCACACCTGTAATCCCAGCACTTTAGGAGGCCGAGGCGGGCGGATCACAAGATCAGGAGTTCAAGACCAGCCTGACTAATATGGTGAAACCCCGTCTCTAACAATACAAAAAGTAGCCAGGCATGGTGGCGCGTGCCTGTAGTCCCAGCTACTTGGGAGGCTGAGGCAAGAGAATCGCTTGAACCCGGGAGACCGAG
This sequence comes from Plecturocebus donacophilus, assembly GCA_004027715.1. NCBI lineage: Eukaryota > Metazoa > Chordata > Mammalia > Primates > Pitheciidae > Plecturocebus > Plecturocebus donacophilus. Next base: position 32,217 of record PVKP010012115.1, on the reverse strand, counting down.
GTTGCAGTGAGCCAAGATCACACCACTGCACTCCAGCCTGGGCGACAGGGCCAGACTCAGTCTAAAAAAAAAGCAAGGGAGATCCCTGCCCTCCACCTCTGAACTCTGAGGGATGAGCATGTGAGAAAATGAAAGCATCCAGGTAACAGCCAGACACCAGAAGGGCAGAAATGTGTCCAAATGAGATTACAAACTCGGAGCAGGATTTGTAGGGCGAATAATAGTGGGCACTGGACTGTGTTTGAGGAATGAGAGTACAAAGTATGTTCATGCTGCAGATGGGAACTAGGAGCACCTGCATGGGGGATGGAGAGGTTGGTTTTTTGACTACAGATGGAGGAAAACATTCAGTGCCTCCTGAACAGGCAGAAAGATAACCACCCACAGTTATCTTTCTAAAGGCCAATCTGATCAGGACTGCCTTTCTCAAAACACTTCAATGATGTACTACAGCTTGAGGATAAAACCCATACTCTTCAGTATGATTTTCTAGACCCTTCAAGATCCAGGCCCAGTTTGCCTTCCACCCACCCCACCCTCTCTCTCCTCTCTTTGCCGCACACTCGATAACACAAATCAACATACTAAACCAGTTCTGGGTCCTGGGATCTGCATTCTCTCTCCTTCAGTGTCTGAGTCTTTGCACCCTCTAAATCCTCGCATGTAACCTTCCCATCCTGCCCCTGAAGCAGAAGAGGGCATAGTCCCATCTCAGACACCAGTTCCTTTGGGACACCTTTCCTAATGCATCCTCTGAGCTGGGTTAGTTGGGTCTCTTGAGCGTTCCCATTGAGTGCTGTGTTCTGCTGGCTTGCAATTGTGTGTTGATGTATCCCATAGCACCTGCAATACTGTAAGCTCTCTGAGGGTACATACTACATGCTCTGTCAGACTTGTATCCACAAAGTAGAGCACAGTGCCTGCCACATCATAAACACTCAGTAAATAATGCTGATTAAGGCCAGACATGGTGACTCACGCCTGTAATGCCAGCACTTTGGGAGGCCAAGGCAGGAGAACCACCTGAAGTCAGGAGTTCAAGAACAGCCTGGCCAACATGGTGAAACCCCATCTCTACTAAAAATACAAAAATGAGTAGGGAGTGGTGGCGGGCACCTGTAATCCCAGCTACTTGTGAGGCTGAGACAGGAGAATTGCTTGAACCTGGGAGGCGGAGGTTGCAGCAAGCAGAGTTCACACCATTGCACTCCAGCCTGGGCAACAAGAGAGAAACTTTATCTCAAAATAAATAAATAAATACAATAAAATAATTCGGATTCAATGTGTTAATTAAACTGATGCAAATAAATGAAAAATCTGTTAAAGGATTCTAGATTGAAGAGAACCTACCTAATGTGAATGGCAACTGAATGTGGAAAAAGATATGGGTGTTTAGTTGACCCCAAAAATAATGAAATGTTAAAAATCCACTAAAACACATACGTCATCAACATCAGAAAATGTATCAGATGGTACTTGAGCACTTTGATTGGAAAGTTGGCCTTAAAGGCTTTTTTTTTTTTTGAGACAGAATCTCACTCTGTCACTCAGCTCACTGCAATTTCCACCTCCCAGGTTCAAGCAATTCCCCTGCCTCAGCCTCCCGAGTAGCTGGGACTACAGGCACACACCACCATGCCCAGCTAATTTTTTGTATTTTAGTAGAGATGGGGTTTCACCATGTTGGTCAGAATGGTCTTGATCTCCTGACCTCGTGATCCGCCCACCTCGGCCTCCCAAAGTGCTGGGATTATAGGCTTTAAAATCTCTTTCGATTCTAAGATGATATAGTTCAATGCATTTCTCTTTCAATGACCTGTCTCAAACAAAATGAGATTCAGATAAAGGCCTCATTGTTAGCAAGTCGTTACAAATTCATATCTTTCAAAAATCAACCTAGGGGATGGTAAAAAAATCCTCAGACTACAGTAGAACTGCAAAGGATATCTGTTAAGACTGGGCTCAGTTTATTCCTATTGTGGAGTAAGTAATTCTAAACAAGGAATTCAATATATGAACCTAGAAATTAGAATGATATTACCCAGCCTCACCCTCTATTCAAGTCTTTCTGTCTAGTCAGTAAAATTAGTGAATCTGTGGATCTGTCCTTATCTCACTTTATAAAGTCAGTGGAAACAGAAACTTTTTTTGAAAAAACAAGGTTTCACTCTGTCACCCAGGCTGGAGTGCAGTAGCATGATCAAGTTCACTGCAGCCTCAATCTTCTGAGCTCAAGCGATGCTCCCACCTCAACTCAGCCTCCTAAGTAGCTGGGACTACAGACATATGCCACCATGTCTGACTAATTTTTTTTTTTTTTTTTAGTAGAGTTGAAGTCTCGCTGTGTTGTCCAGGCTGATCTTGAACTCAGCTCAAGCAATCCTCCTGCTTTGACCATCCAAAGTGCTGGGATTATAGCCATGAGCCACCATGCCTGGCCGAGAATAGAAACTTCTTTTTTTTTTAAGATGGAGTCTCACCCTGTCGCCCAGGCTGGAGTGCAATGGTGCAATCTTGGCTCACTGCAACCTTCGCCTCCCAGGTTCAAGTAATTCTCCCGCCTCGTCCTCCTGAGTAGCTGGGATTACAGGCATGTGCCACCACACTGAGCTAATTTTAGTATTTTCAGTAGAGATGGGGTTTCGCCATGTTGACCAGGCTGGTCTCAAACTCCTGACCTCATAATCCGCCTGCCTCAGCCTCCCAAAGTGCTGGGATTACAGGCATGAGCCACTGCGCCCAGTCGAGAATAGAAACTTTTTAAAAGGAAACAACTTTGGAAAATCAAAGGCTTGCCATTAGCTTTGAGATCATAAGAAACCTGATACTGTTGTTTGAATTACTCTTTGTACCTTAGAATCACTGATTAAAAACAAAGATATTAGCAATAGAGTTGTTGCTACCAATACTTATTCCTCTTTTTCAAGTTTGCTGATACTTTTATCATTATTTTGACAAAATCTACAGTTCTTACAAAGTTATTGCACACCTTAAAAGAATAAATCATCCCTAAAAGGGAAGTGGGGGAAACTTCTTTCCCTCAGGATCTCCTTTGCAAATTCTTCATTGTCTTATTTCAAAGGGAGTGAAATTTATCTATAGGCTCCAGTTTCCTATTGGTCAAGAGTGGCCACATCAGCATGAACTCCCTGGCATTTCTGGGTTGTGCAAGCATGAGTGGTAAATGGGTTTCTGCTGGTACACCTATGATGTAGCACCAAAGAAGTCCTAGGTCAGATGTTCATTTGAGCCCAGGAGCGCATAGCAAGACCCTGTGTCAGAAGGAGAAGAAAAAGAAGAAGAGGAAGAAGAAGGAGGAGGAGGAAGCAAAGGAAAGAAGGAAGAAGGAAGAAGAAGGAAGAGGAAGGAAGAGGAAGAAGGAGAAGAAGACGACGATGATGATGACGACGATGAAGTTGTCATTGTCCTAGGTCAGGAATCAAAAGTATGTGAATGTAGATAACGCAGGCCCCAATGGAGCTGCCATCGGATTACACTTCTGTGAAGCTGAGTGAAGCCCGTAGGACTAATCCCTGCAGCAGTGGCTGGAGTAATAAAAAGAGAGGATTTGAAGTGGTGCCCAATAAGTGTCCAATACAAACGTGCTCTTTGCTCTACCTAGAACACTCTTCTCCCGGGAGCAGGGGACCACCAGGTTGCCTAAGGAGGGGTGAATCGGCCCAGGTTGGAAACAGAGCAGGTCAAAACTCCCGTGCTGATCAGTAGTGGGATCGCGCCTGTGAATAGCCACTGCACTCCAGCCTGGGCAACATAGCGAGACCCTGTCTCTAAAAAAGAACACTCTTCTTCCGGAAATCCAAATGGCACGCTCTCATGGCTCAGATGTCATCTTATTAGGGAGGCCTTCCCCAAGTGTCTGATTTAAGACAGTAACCCACCACCCCCCACCACAGAGCTCCATTTCCCCATGTCTGTTTTTCTGCTGTACATTTGCTGTGCTTTGCACCATCTGAAGTATTTATAGATTTAATTGCCTATTTGTTTATAATCTGCATCTCTGCAGCTAGAATGCAAATTCCATGAGGACAGGCACTTTGTTTTGTTTACTGCTGTATCCCTAAAACAAGGTATACACAGAGAGATATATATCCAGATCTTTCACATTTAAAACTAAAATTATGACTCCCATATGGTTTTACTGGATATTTTCCTATAGAGGGAAACATACAAAAATTAAAAATTCCTAAAAGATTGTGAACTATTTTGAAGTTTGTAGAAAAAGGAAACAAAAAACGTGAGCATGGTCAGCTGATAAAACTTACTTGAATCCTAATTTAATATCAGCCTTAACTCTATAAAAGCTTAATATTAGCCAGAGAGCAGGAAAATAACATTTTCATTATAAATGATTTCCCAAACAGAGTCAATGACTCTCTCAACAGGAAAAACAAAGAAAAAAAAAAGAGAGAGAGAGAGAGAAAGAGAAATCTCCTTCCCTGAACCACCTAAGTCCCTTGTAATTTTAGAGCTATTTAAAACCACTGAGACAGTGCATTTAACTGACATTCAAATAATTTCTCTTTAAGAAACAAGGACTAGGCCAGGTGCAGTGGCTCATGCCTGTAATCCCAGCTACTTGGGAGGCTGAGGTGGGAGAATCGTTTGAACCTGGGAGGTGGATGTTGCAGTGAGCTGAGGTTGTGCCGCTGCACTCTAGCCTGGGCAACAGAGCAAGATTCCATCACAAAAATAAATAAAAATAAAATAAAGTACCGCATGATAGTAACTTTTTTCATCCTTTCTGGCAAATTTAATTTTCCCTTATCTCTGGCTCAAAACTTTCTAGATCCTTTGGTCCAAGGATTCAAGAGTCTAACCAACATGGATTTCCGTAGCAGATTAGTGTTTCTAGTCCAACATGGTCCATACCCTTGCCATTACTCAAAGTGTGGGTTAGCACCAGGAGCACCAGCATCATCCAAGAGCTTGTTAGAAATGCAGATTCTCAGGCCTACTCCAACTCCTGAATCGGAATTTGTGTTTTAGCAAGATCCTAGGTGACTCCTTGCATGTCTGAGAAACATTGTTTCAGAGAAGCAGAAAATGAGAGCGCTACCATCATTCCCAATACACACTCTCAGGTCTAGGTGTTTTGATCTCTTACACTGTTGATTTTTTTTTTCTTACAACCACATTCCTGACGTACTTTAGTAATTTATCTCTAAAAATAGTAAAAACATTGTTTTTTAGACTTAAAAGATGATGGCATTTATTTTAATCCTTTAAAAAAGTATTTTCTTTAAGGTGCCATTTACTATTTATCACACAAATGAAGCTCACTATATGTTACGTGTATTGTTTCTTGTTTATGTCTGTCTCCATAGTGCCCCAGAGGGCAATCACTGGGTTTTATCTCTCTTGCAACTCTAACTGTGCATATATTCAGATTTTTGTAAGCAGTTGTAAATGATTATAAAAAGAAGGTGATTCATGGTGTCTATTGTCTCGAACAATTAACTCACAGATGCAAAAAGCTAGAGTCAAACTGCTCTTCTCAATTTCATTATGGAAAGACAATACCAAAATTCTTGCTAAAATCGATATAGATAAAATCTGTCTTTTTTCCTACCAATTTCCTTTTTCCTACCAATCCCTTTACCATATCACAGTAAGAGATAAGATAGTCTGACCGAATGTAAGACCAGGCTGTCACTACCCAGGACTTCTTCAAACAGTTGTTAGATTACATCCATGGCTACTTTGTTCCCTAGTGGAACCCTTTTAAAGTCATTCATTTACTAAATTGTAGAGACTTTTTCTATTATATGCAAATTCCTAAGGATAATCAGTGACATTGCAAATGCAATCAGTGCACTGAGTGCTAGTGCAAGATCATGTTTATGCAGAGTAGCCAAGATCGATTTATTTAATGGTTCAAAAGGCAGTGACCTTTTCATTTTGGTTCCTCTATCTACTGAATTTCCTGTTAGGAGTGGAAGAATTTTTTTTCTAAGGAATATATCTACATGTCATGAATGCCTTTTTCATGTCATTCCTTAGCAGCTTTCTATCTTTAAAAAAAAGGGATCAACATTTCCCATTACCTTCTCTGATTGCTGTGCATGGTGGTAATATACAGCCTTTTCGAAGAGCTTTTTGGACCTCACTCCTACAAACCTTCAACACTTATTGAATTTCTTGATAATCTACCAGGCTATCTACTTTCTCTGGCCAACCATTTTATAAAAAACTTATTCAATATTTTATTTAAGTACATAAATTTACATCTCTCTTTTTTTATGTTCCTAGCATAATATTGTAACTATTATTAATAGATATATGATATTAACATGTTTATCTTAATATTAACATAATATGCCAGAAACATTAAAATTTATATTATATTATTTTTTGTATATTATATAAATTTTATTATATATTTATATTAATATATTATTGAATCAATTAGTTATTTATATAACATATGATATATATTTATATTAATGTATTAATTATTGAATTAATTACTATATTAATATAATATATGAATATGTTAATTGTATTAATATAGTTATATAAATTTATATTATATGAATTTTTATATGTATAAAAAATATATAAACTTTCAATCCCAGCTACTCTTCTACTACTACAACCCTAGCTCAGGCCCATGAGACTTACATCCACTGCTACATGAAATTTGTCCTTGCTTTGCATTATGCCCTAATTATTCCACAGGAAACATGCTTATCTACCCCATGTAAACTACTTGATCAACATCCATTGACTGGCTTTTACTCTCGCCAGTAGATGAAGCCTGTGTCAATATAGGCAATGTGTAATTGAGAGTTGAGGTAATTATCTAGGAAGTAAAAGCAAAAAGTCAATCGCTCTCTCCAGCTTTCATTTCTCTCCAGTAATAAAACTTGCAAAATCAGCAGTCTGGGTACTCCCAACCTGAATCCACATGTAGTTGCTAGTTAGTAGCTCAGCCCTCTGCATAAAATACTTTGTTTAGAAGTAGTCAAAGTCAGCACAGAGCTTTGTAAAACACAGAACTGGTATAACCGATATTTCTCCATATGAGCACAGACTTTCAATTTACTATATATATTATATTGTCCCAAAACATAGCAACCATACTATAGGTTACTTATCATTTTCTCTTAAAATCTGATCTTTCTTTTTTGCAGGATGCAAAACAAAGATGAAAACACCTAAATTTTTATGGATTAGAGACAAATAAGCAGGCTTTCTAATAAATATTAACATTTGCTTTGTTTTTAATTAAAAGTCTTTCCACCGTATACATGAAGTCTGTAGCTATATTAGTTTTTAACAAAATTTTTTTTAAATTTTGTGTGTGTACATGATTTGGAAATAGAACCATATTTATTATTATACTTATTTATAATCACCTTATTGGAAAAAAGTATCTAAGATGGTATACTGAAATGTAAAACCCACATCCATGCACTTATAAGCATATACAAACACATTTAATGGCTCCTACTATGCTAGGCACTATTGAGAATCAACTGTAGAACAAAATTCAAGCTTTAGTTCCTGTTCAATAATGTGTTTCACTGAATTACAGAAGGCTGCATATTTAAATATTTTTATTATATAAATTATGTTTAAAAAGTGTATATAAATTCCTTTGCTAGTTAGATTTGAATGAATACAATGGCGTACTTTAATTTCAGAAATATAAGTAACAATATACTGCATCGTTAGTCATCTTCAAAGGCTAGGAGATCTTCACACTTTTCTCTCAGTTTCCCTTGCCAGGACCAAAAAAGGATACTATAAATGTCATGTTGTAAATGATAAATCACATTTTTATGGACTTGGAAGTTAATTTTGCTTAGAAGCATTTTTATGGACTTTGGAAGCTAAAGAATTAAAGCAGCTAGTTTGTAAGATCAAAAACTTTCCTTCCAGGGAGTAACATTTGGTTTTTTTTTCCTCCACATTCACCATTGGTTTCAGTTTCCTCTTGCTATTTTTTCACTGCTAAGAGGTACAAGCTGAAAACAATATACTTACTTAAGGCAGCTTTTCACTAGCCTGTCAATTAAAAGCAATTTTGTTGTTGTTGTTGTTGTTGTTATGTAGTGGAAACAATGAAACAATTTGGAAAGCCCTCCCCACTGACTGCTGCTCTTTCTTCCTGTGATCCAGAATCACAGATGAACCATGATTCTCTTCAGGTGTCCACACTCCTTTAAAAACATGAGAAAGGCTGGGTCCAGATCCAAGAGGTGCATTTGGTTAGTGTGTGGCACTCATAGCAATGAATGATGACCTTACGAAGGGGCATGTGGCCCAGGTCTGGTCAATGAGATCCCATTTTCTGCCCTTCTTATTGTCCCTCAAAGGGTTTGTGAAACTGAAGCAGCCATCTTGCCACTACTAGAGAAGGTAGGTCACCTGGGTAGGGATGGCGCAACAGAGACGTGGAACCTGGATCTCTAGTGACACTATTGAGCCACCAAATTAACCAACCTCGAAACTGCCCTATTTCTGAACTTTCTGTCACATAAAATAAAAATTACTAATCTTTAAAGCCGGTAGAAGTAGAGGATTTGATTATTTACAACTGAAAATGAATAGAGTCTCCTCTATCTCGTGCTGTGATGAGTAGAGTAAAAATCAAAATGTAAGGACAACTTCTTCATACTTCACTCTACAAGTAGTAGGAGGAAGGGAGAAAGATGAACACAGGGCCTAAACATGAGCACTCCATTCAAGTATCAACTGTCTCATTTAACCTCAGTGCTCACTCACTCATTCCACAGTCTGTTAAAGAACACGAAATTCCTTCTCATTCTGCAAACGCTTACCCTTAAAGAACTCATAGGCGAGTGGATGAGACAGATGCATCTACCAAAATCTTTACCTCACTGTGCTCATACGCCATCTGTCACGGAAGCCCTAAGCAGCACCTAATTTAATCTGGGAGTGAGAGGCTAGTTATTAGGCTGGATTCAAGGAAATGGACTGTTCAGGGAAGGTTCTAGAAGGAATTTTTTCTAAGTTATGAAGATATTTGTCTTTAATTTATCCAAACATTTCACATTCATGAAGCCATTTATTTCAGAGCGAATCTAAGTGACTCTTGGAGTTGATCTTGAAGAAAGAGCCTTAGACAGACACAGCAGAGAAGGGACCATCCAAGAAGGGAACAGGGTACATGAGGGCACAGAGGATGAGAGAGCACCTCTGGGGAAATCAAATTAACCCCGAAGGGCAGGGCAAAGCTGCATGTGAGGGAGTGCTGGCGATGACCTTAGAGGAACAGACACGGGCCAGACAATGAAGTCTTTATGCTGGTGAAAGTCAAGTGCTACTGGGGGATCACAAGTAACAGGGGGGCATAATCTGATATGTCCTCAGGAAAACCACTCTGACAGTAGAAGAAATGATACATTTGGAAGAGGAAGAGTTAAGAGAGAAATGGACACGACTCTGAAGCTATTGCAGAAACCCAGCCCAACAAATGGTAAGGACCTGAGCAAAGACAATGAGAACAGGGACTATGAGGATGTTTAAAAGAAATTATTGTTTGGGTTGAGCGCAGTGGCTCATGCCTGTAATCCCAGCACTTTGGGAGGCCGAGGCAGACAGATTCCCTGAGGTCAGGAGTTCGAGACCAACCTGGCCAACATGGCGAAACCCGTCTCTACTAAAAATACAAAAAAATTAGCAGGGCATGGTAGTCGGCACCTATAATCCTGGCTACTAGAAAGGCTGAGGCAGGAGAATCACTTGAACCCAGGAGACAGAAATTGCAGTGACCCAGGATCACGCCACTGCACTTCAGCCTGGGTGACAGAGCAAGATTCCATCTCAAAAAAAAATGTTGTTTGATGGCAGAAAGTGCATGGAGGGAGGGCACGAGGTAACTTAAACTGAATCCCTAGGACTGGACTGGACTGGACTGGACTGGACTGGACAATAGGGGAGACGACTGTGCAGCCAAGAGGGACAGGGAGCTTCTGGAGAGGAGACAATGCACAGGCCAGCAGCCATAGGAAAGCGCCACATGTCCCGATCCCAAATATTCTAGCCCATTGTCACTATGACAGTCATAACCCATCAGAACTGAATCTGTAGCTGTAAACAAACTGTCAGTGGATTCCTATTCCTAGCCCTCCCAAGCCTCAAAGTAACAGAAAACTTCAGATGGATATTAATATGCTGATTTATTTTATGCATAGATAAAACATAATGTAATATAAGGGAAATGGAAGAATATGTTGAATGTCTTTTTACATTTAGAAGCATGAATCCAAAATTAAAGAGAAATAATTGGAAATAATTTTCCTTTTTTAATGTGTCTAGTTGGTCTAGATCACACTATGTAAATACAACAGTTAAATTCCATTATTTATATGTTTGTGTATGTTGTATAGGATATAGAAAATATATAAATACATATGTATTTTTACGTGCCTTCTGATTGAATCCTTAGAGACACAGATGTTACCTATAAAAAAAAGTACTTGAAGCTCTCATTGAGATTCTATAAGAAAGAGAAACGGCTTTCCATAAACAAATGAGAAACCAAACCCCTAAGGGGCAGATTTTTTGGCCTACGGCAGTTGCTTAAACCTGCTTGTTTTCCCCCAAGTCCCCCTATTGCTGGCTGAGAGTCAGCAGTGGCTGCACCGGTATCTCTCTCCAACGTGTCTGGTTTATTTTTTTAATAACCTCAGTAACTGAGGTTAATTTTTTTCTCACTGCCTATCTGAGAAAAGTTGTATTGGATGAGTAGGAGTTAGGGGATAAGGGATGCCTACTGCTGATGGAAGAAAAAAATGCATAAACTTATGGGCAAAGTTCCCACTGAGAGGCATTTCCCGTTTGCAAGGAGATTAAAACAAGTGTTATTAGCATACTGAAGGTGAAAAGCGTGTATAGCAGAACTATACAGCACTAGACGCTTCAGGGCATGTTCACAGTTGAGTGGGTTTTTGAGCTAGCTCTTGTAACTGAGTAACAGTGGCCGGGCGAGGTAGCTCACGCCTGTAATCTCAGCGCTTTGGAAGGCCGAGGCAGGCGAATCACAGGGTCAGGAGTTTGAGACCAGCCTGGCCAACATGTTGAAACCCCGTCTCTAAAAATACAAAAAATTACCTGGGCATGGTGTCAGGCACCTGTAATCCCAGCTGCTCAGGAGGTTGAGTCAGGAGGATGGCTTGAACCCAAGGGGTGGAGGTTGCGGTGAGCTGAGATCACGCCATTGCACTCCAGCATGGGCAATAAGAGCAAGACTCCAATCTCAAAAACAAAAAAAATCTGAGTCACAGACAGAAACAGGAAGAAGAAAGAGTACTCCAAGTGAAGAAACAGCATGAGCAGGAAATGGAGTCTAAAAAAGAAGATGGTAATCACATGGCTTAACGTGAAGTATCTCCTCTTTGATGACCTCCCTCAGGCCTGGGACACCACTCTGGGGCCCGCATAGCACCTACCGTATATATTATGGTTATTTCTTTATGGATGTCTCTTCCCAGCTAAAATGCTACTCCTAAAGATCTGGAGCTGTCATTTTTTTCATCTTTGCATTCGTAGCACATAAACCCACACAAGGTATGTAATCGGTATTTGACAACATCTCGCTGAATGAATGGGGTCTGTTCTGTGTGCAACAGTGAACACGATCCCAGTTAGCTGAAACCAGGGTGAATGGGAGTGATGAGATAGAAAATGAAATAAGAAATGGAGCTTGGAGCCAGATCATGAAAAACTCAAACCCCATAATTCAGGAGTTTGGATATTATACAGAATGAACCACTTTCATCATGAAAGATTCATGGATAACCTAAAAAGAACCTATTGTGATGGTCTAGAGGCCAGGAAGTTAAGAGGATATGAGAGACCGTGTGATAAACCACGTGAGTTACAGAGGACTTGGCCACTGCTTATAATTCAGTGTTCACCAGGTGCCAGGCATCGTACTGAATACTCTATACACACTATTTTATTAAATCTTCACAATTCTCTAAATTAGGCACTTTTATCCCATCCTAGAGATGATGAAACTGCGGGTCTCTGTAAATGAGGACACCTGTAGATCCTTAAGTCTAAGTTTCCTTCCCATCTCACCCTGACAACGAAGCATTCTTTTGAGCAAACATGCATGAAGAACCTAGAGGGAAGGAAACTCCGGCCAGGCGTGGTAGCTGACGCCTGTAATCTCAACACTTTGGGAGGCCGAGGTGAGCGGTTCACAAGGTTAGGAGATCAAGATCACCCTGGCTAACATGGTGAAACCCCGTCTCTACTAAAAATACAAAAAATTAGCCGGGCGTGGTGGCACGTGCCTATAACCCCAGCTACTCGGGAGGCTGAGTCAGGGGGATCACTTGAACCTGGGAGACGGAGGTTGCAGTGAGCTGAGATCGTGCCACTGCACTCCAGCCTGGGCAATAGAGCCAGACTCTGTCTCAAAAAAAAAAAAAAGAAAGAAAAAAAAGAAAAAGAAAATTCCATCACTGGCCAAGAAGAAGCACACTCCTTCTCAGGACTGGAGCTATTCTTCCCAGGGTGGAGTCTCTCAAGGGAAGCCACGGCGGGTGTCCACTGGCACATATATAAAATTATATCTTTGCAATGACTTAACCTTATGGTAAAAATTTAGATTCCAACTGTAAAAAGTGCAGAGGTGCATAGTTTTTATTTTGTTTTATTCTTTTTATACAAGAGCAGAATTATTTGACAACCTTTGCTTAAATTTCTAGGGAAAATTTTCCAGTTTTAGATAACCATGCAAGGTATATTTACAGGGATAATTATTTTCTTCTTGAGGGCATTGATTTGCTCTTATTTGTCTTTGTATTTGACATAACAGACCACACATATTTGAAGTTTCATAACAGATTTCAAACCAACCTAGACTTAATCAGTTTGGGAATGATAGAAGGTAAGTCTGACCAGATGAAGACATTGAGTGATAGCCTAATTTTGTCTTGTGAGTCATGGCTTTTAGAAATATTTATAATGACAGAATTGCTTTTTAAGCAGGGAAAGAAAAAGAGGGTAGGAGGGAGGGAAGGAAGGAGACAAGAAGAGAGAGAAAGAGGGGGAAGGAACAAAGGAAGGAAGGGTAGGAAAGAGGGAAGGTAGGAAGGAGTGAGGGAGGGAAGGAGAGAAGAAAGGAGGGAAGAAAGGAAGGAAGGAGGGTAGGAAGGAGGGAACGAAGGAAGGAAGGAGGGAAGAAAGGAAGGAAGGACGGAGGGAGGGAAGGAAGGAAAGGAGGGAGGGAAAGACAGACCACAAACCTCACTTTGTGATATACAGTAGTATTTATCAAGAGACAGCCTCTTAAAGCAGGTTGCTCTCAGGAGGCAAAATCCTGACTGAGCACAAGTTAAGGTTTATTGCCCTGGTCAAAAACAAACAAACAAGGATGGGGGGAAAATGTGAAGATCCTTGTTGCCTGGAATGAAGGTAAGCAGCAATGAAATGCGGAAGGGAGGATACCTACATCCTTTTTGGAAGAAAACAAGCCTTAGGCAATAAAAATCGTGATTATCTCTATTGTAACAGTTCAGGAAGTGAGCAAATGGAGTCAAATCAGAAGAAACATAGATACAGAAATGAGGAGACCGTGATGCAGTTTTACACATCAGTGTTGTCACTGCAAAGAAAACCATGTGAGCATACCCTCGCTTCTGAAAGGGTGTGAGCTTTCAGTTTTAATGTTGATGAACGTCTGCCACGGCACAGCATCTCCATGGATGTGCTCTCAGCACACGCTCATTTCAAGCGCTCATTGATCTCAGCTTGTTGCCCTTTAGTTGCTTCCCTCACTAGCTCAAATAAGGTCAACAAGTCTCTGAAACATTCTTTCTAAAGAACAGAATCAATCTCCCGAGTCTTTCATTCTTTGTACTGTACAAGTATTTTTACTGAGCATGTGCTAAACATGAAAACATGAATTTGCCATATGAAGACTTCACCACACGGCTGTGCCATGGGTAAACCGACCATAAAAGACACATTGCAGAAGGCAGGGAGTTTTAAACTTGTGACGGGGAGAGGTGGCACGTATGCAAAGAACTGTAATTCAAGTAGTAAGTGTCACAAGAGAGATAGAAGCATGCCGCTAAGAGTTTGGAAAAAGGAGACATCACTTCTGGCCGGAGTGATCTGAAGAAGTTCCATGTGGAAGAAAATGAGCAGATTTCTTGAACTTCAAAATGCCCCCTGACGGCTTACTGCAGCCTCGAACTTCCGGGCTCAAGTGATCTTCCCACCTCAGCCTCCGAAGTAGCTGGGACCACAAATGCAGGCAACCACACACTGCTAAAATCAACAACAACAAAAACACATTTTGTAGAGTTGGGGTCTCCCTATGTTATCCAGGCTGGTCTCAAACTCCTAGGCTCCAGCAATCCTCCCATCTCAGCCTCCCAAAGTGTTGGGATTACAGGCATGACCCACCGCACTTGGCTCACTTGGCTTTTAGAAAGAGATTTTACCTAATGATAGTATCTTTGCTTTCTACTCTGTGATTGCTGGTTGACGGAGGAGAGAAATCCTAACCTATCAGGGTGTCCCTAAGCTAAATATAACAGCACACAAAAAATACCCACCAATAGAATTTCTAGTGATGTTTTCAAATCAGAAACAATCAACAGAAGCAAAGTGGGTGGCAGACAGAGCACTGTACTGTGGGACAATCCACCCTCTCACTCCTTTGCTTCACCTCACTTATATAAAGGAACTATTTTCATTCTACCTATCTTTGCGCCTGAAAAAACAAATAATGCAACAAATGAAAAACTCAACACTGTTGGCTGTAATATGTAAAGCTTTAATATTAGTGGTGATGCCGTCATGTTTAGCTTTCACTCCTGTCACTTCTATATATGCCAGGAGCCCTTCTAGTGGATTGGGGGTACCAAAATTCCATCCCTAACCCCCACCTCCAAAATCTTGCCTGCCTCTGTCCCCTTCTGAAATGCCTCACCCTTCTGAAAAGAGTAGGGTTTAATGGTGTCTCATAATGAGGGTGTTATACAAGGGAATCACATAAAACGCTTTTGTGTGTGTGTGTGACAGGATCTCTGTCACCCAGGCTGGAGGGCAGCGGTGCAATCATGACTCACCGGAGCCTCCACCTCCCAGGATCAAGCAATCAGTCCACCTCAGCTTCCTGAGTACCTGGGACTACAGGCATGCGCCATCACACCTCTGGCTAATTTATTTTATTTTATTTTTGTGTAGAGATGGGAGTCTCACTAAGCTGCCCAGGCTGGTCTTGAACTCCTGGACGCGAACAATCCTCCTGCCTTGGCCTCCTAAAGTGCTGGAATTACAGGCATGAGCCATCTCACCTGGCCAGGATGTTTCCTATTATTCAAAGTACAGTGCTGCAAAGATCCTCTTCCTCTGCCTTTTTGTGCCCCTGTGCAACAGTGTGGTACATTTGTGCCATGTTAACTTCGCTAAACTGAACTATTTCTCAGAATTCCCTCCTGGCATTTGTATGAATCAACGTGTGCCTCAAGAGTTATTTTGCCCAAGGTTTGGGAGGGAGCTTGAATCAGCAGCCAGGCCTGCAGCTTCCCTGGCTCCTGTAGATGTCCTTCAGCTCCTCTGCCTCCTGGGCCAGATGCAAATAGAGCTCCCTAACAAAGAGCATCAGCTTTTTCTGCAGGTTACACCCGTCATCAGAGCCAAAAGCTTGGAGGTAGTCCCTACTCTTCGCCACTTCACATCCGTCCTTCTTTCCTGACCTCTTGAACTTCTGACTTTAAGCTCAAGCACCAGCCACAGAAGCCAACAGGTCTCACATGAACTGTTTCAAGCAAATCCCTATAATCAAGCCCTTATTCTATATTGTATCTCATGGTTCAGCTTCCGTTGATCCAACCCTGACCTGTTACACCAGGAAGTGTCTTAACAGTCAGAGAAATTGACCCTCAACTGCTCCCTACTTCAACCACCTTACTCCCTCCTGCTTCCTTTGGAGGTTTGGATGGACAGTAATTGCCTATGCCAAGGAAAGAAAAGTTGTACATGCCAGAATGACATTGCCTCCCACCTCCTCTGCTGACTTTCCTTCTTCCCTTTTAAGGACACTGTCTCCTCCTTGCTCAGAAATTAAGTGATCAGGGGACCATAAAAATCCCTCTTTGCCAAGTACCCACAAAGACGGTGACTGCCTTATTTTTGAAATAAAGGAAATTCAGTTTCTTGAAATTAAATAGCAAACATTATCATTTGAAAACAACAAGTCAATCTAGTACTCCACCAGGGGATTCCCCTTTATTAGGATTTCATCAACATTGAAACAGACACGGCTTGAGAAAAAGCAAGTTCTTTTAGTTTTTAAAACTGAAAAGTAGCTCGCATAGGCATTAAGCCATAGTAAAAATCCAGCTCATTTGCTTGTCCCAGGGAGAAATGGACATAGCTAACTCTGTAACGTTCTAAGAGACTTTCACATGGCAAGGCTAAATTGAACATCCCTATCAAGAGGATGCCAACGACCAGGCCATCATCATCAACACGGAGAGCAGTGAAGAGGCTATGCGATTTGGGTAACTCAGCCTCATATAGGAGAAAATTGCTACTTCTTCAATGTTGCAAGATGCTGAAAGCTTGGTACTTGAAGAAAACCAAAGTACAACAAGATAGGCTGAATGACACCAACTCTATCACCTTTTTCAGTAGGATTGCATCATCCTGCCAAAATGAACACTCTTCTCTCAACTTTAGGATTGACAAGGAGAAACAATTCATCCTTCATTGCTCATCTTCTTAAAAGAGAGAGGCTGGGTGCAGTGGCTCATGCCTGTAATTCCAGCACTTTGGGAGGCCAAGGTAGGAGGATCACTTGAGCCCAGGAGTTCGAGATCAGCCTGGGCAACACAACAAAAAATAAAATAGGCCTGGCACGGTGGCTCATGTCTGTCATCCCAGCATTTTGGAAGGCTGAGGCAGGTAGATCCCGAGGTCAGGAATTCAAGACCAGCCTGGCCAACATAGTGAAACTCTGTCTCTACTGAAAATCCAAAAATTAGCCAGGCTTGGTGGTGGGTGCCGGTAGTCCCAGCTACTAGGGAGGCTGAGGCAGGAGAATTGCTTGAACTGGGAGGCAGATGTTGCAGTGACCAGAGATTGTGCCATTGCACTCCGGCCTAGGTGACAGAGCAAGACTCCATCTCAAATATAATAATAATAATAATAATAATTAATAAAATAAATCAGCCTGGTGTGGTGGTATGCCTGTAGTCCCAGCTATTCGGCGGGGACTGAGGCAAGAGGGTCCCTTGAGTCCAGGTTGCGGTTGCAGGGAGCCAAGGTCACACCACTTCATTCCAGTCTGGGTAACAGAGACTCGATCTAAGAAAAAGAGAGAGAGAGAAAATGTCTGAATAAATTGAATACTTTTCCCCCATGCAACTTTTATCAAATTAGGGTTGTGAAACAGATTTGTGAAATCATTTTTTCAAGTATAAGTCAACAATTATTTATTGTTGATTTATTTTATATCTTAACTCAAAAAGCATAATTGGAATGTTCATAACACAAGTGATAAATGCTTGAAGTGATGATTCTTCAAGCTCCTTCTCATCTTGTCCAGAAGCTCGTTTTCCCTGATGTGTTATTATTTTGCACGTGTATCAAAATATGTACCCCATAAATAATATGTACACCTACTATGTACACATAATTAAAAATTAGAAAAATAAAAAAATATAAGGTAGAAAAAGATATTTTTGGCAAACTAAGTGGTAGAATACAGGTAGTGAGAGTGATTATTGTATGTAATGCTCCACATGGTTGTACATGTGTCATAGTGAAGAATATATCTTTATGTGTCTATAGGAATCTACTTGTAGAGTGAGGGGAAAGTTAAGTATGGTAGTTTCTAAGTCCATCTCCTGTTAAATACTCAAATACAAGTAAGAAAGAAGCTCCAGATAGCTATAAGGAGGTCTTCGTTTCCATTAGAATGTCTTTAGAAGTGAGCACTGAAGCCCCAACTGAAGATGGCCTATACTCTAAGGGAATTTATTTTCTTACGTAACAAAAGTCCAGAGGAGGATCAGTTCCAGAGCTGATTAATTCAGTGGCTCAGCAACATGGCCATGGGCCCAGGGTCTTTCCATCTGCCCACTTCATCATCCGGGTGTCAGCTAGATCATAATCACAAGACGGTGGCAGCCTCACATCCTCAAACCCAGTGTCCAGAGGTTTGTTTCTCTTTTCAAAACTGAGATGCTCCTTCTCAGCTCCTTGTCCAGAACTTGATGGTGTCCCATCCCAAAGCCATTCGCAAGTAAGAAGAATGAGACCTCCGTGAGCTGCTTCGATCAGGCAAGGTTTAACTAAGTCCCATGGTTGGACACAGGAACCAAGTCAAAACTCTGGGTGAGCCACTGACCGTGCATGTTAGGCTGCTGTTAAGCCAATGTGTGATTCTGCATAAGAATAAACTACCTGCTATGAGATCCAAAATGGGCTATTTCCATAATTTTTTTCTAGTTTAATACTTTATCCTTTGGAAAACCTCATGAATAAAATGTTAGCAGACACTAGCCCTAAATGAAACAGATTTATACTGGTAATTAGAGCTTGTTCTAAATTAACAACACGAAATTTTTTTTAGATAACACGCCCCCAAAATATCAGCAAATAGTCAAAAACTGCCTATCTTTTTGTAGTCTTAAGAAAGACTTGTTGGGAAAATACTGTTACTCTGTGTTATATGAACACCTTCCAAAATACTTAGTTTTTATAAGACAGGCATCTTGTTTTGTCTACACAGCAGTCGCTTTCTGTTGGAAAACATAAACCCTCACCACCTAGTATTCCTATGTGGTTCTAGTAGACCTACCAACCACAGTGTGCACTGCAGAGGTGGACATGTGGCCCAGGGCTTGGCAATTAGGACACTGCAGTCCCCTGACCACAATATTACACCACACCAACTGTTAGACACTTAACCTTGGCCCAGGCAGGGACCAAAATAGTCCTCCCCTGATATTTACTAGATGAAAAATCAAGAGAATAAATGTCACCCTTCTTTTATTAGATCCTGCCATGTTTGGATCCTGGGGGCGCCACAGGAGAAAATGTAGTCAATGCAATGACACACACACAAAATCAGAGACTAATGACAGAGCGAGAGCGGGGGGAATAAAGAGGTAGGTTTAGCTGGCCTACAGCTGTGAAATTCCCAGTGGTGACAGATTGCATAATTGGCCCCAAATTTCAACCCTCCCTGCATCCAAAATTTTGCCATGAGACTACAGTTTCCCCTACTTCCATGGAGAAAGTGTATTTCCCCACTCCCTGACTTAGAGCTTGACTAGGTAACTGACTGCCCAGTGGGAGGTTAGCAAACATGATACAAACAAGGGCTTTCCTGTGCCTTCACCGTGACCAGGAGAACATGCCTCAGCTCAACTGCTGGTCCAAAGACAAGAGACACATGAAGCAGACCCACAGCTCTGTACCACAGCCTTCCAAGCCTAAATCTGCTGATGCATTAGCAAGCTCAGCTGAGATCAGCAGAGCTGGTCTAGTCACCCACAGATGTGCGAGCTAAATAAATGCTTGCTATCACATGCCACTGGGATATGCGTGGTTGTTTATTACACAGAAATGGCTGGCCAATACACAGGTTATGTGAACCAATAGATTACATGCACATCCCTTTTCTTAATATTTTTGTTTGTTTTTAAACACCAAAATGGAGTATTCAAACACAAGGGACTTCCTTCCTGTTTGGTTTTCTATTATATCCTCAAAGTCAATAAAATGAGCTGGGACGTCGTAGGCATTCAATAAATATATGATGAATAAAGCAAGTTTGAGTTGAGTATCTGTCACTTCAAACAAGAGCTCTGACTAATACAAGCCCCAAATCAAATATTTGTTTTCCTTTGATCTGGCAACATATACTCCCATCACAAAAATTACATCAATAGAACTTATCCTAGTGGTTTTCTCCCATGTTTGAAGGATCTTTAGTGTTAACAAATCATTAATGTATCAAGAATCAACACAAACGTACAGACTCTACTTAATGAAGTCAATCCTCTTAGTAGAGAAAATGCAAGTCATAAAGCCCTAAACTCACCCAACCAAGGACACACTTGTGCCACTGGTTTGTTGTTTGTTAATTGCGCCACTTCTGCTGATAAACTAGACCAGGTGGCTTTGTATCATATGGCTTCTATTTGTTTTTCAATTTTTATTTCACACTTAGAGAAAAATTGCAAGAATAGTACAAAGAATTACTGTACATCTTTTTCTTTCTTTCTTTCTTTTTTTTTTTTTTTTTGAGACAGGGTCTCACTCTGTTGCCCAGGCTGGAATGCAGTGGCGTAATCTCGGCTCACTGCAACTTCCACCTCCTGAGTTCAAGCAATTCTCCTGCCTCAGCCTCCTGAGTAGCTGGGACTACAGGTGCCCGCCCCCATGCCTAGGTAATTTTTTCGTATTTTTAGTACAGAGTTTCACTGTGTTAGCCAGAATGGTCTCGATCTCCTGAACTTGTGATCTGCCGGCTTTGGCCTCCCAAAGTGCTGGGATTATAGGCATGAGCCACAGCGCCCAGACTACTGTACACCTTTTATTCAGATACACCAATTGTTAACATTTTGTTCTTTTTGCTTTATTATCTGCCCACCCTATATATTTTTACCCTTAGTCATTTGAGAGTAATTGCAGGTGTAATTCCCCTTTATCAACAAATACTTCAGCGTATACGTCTTAGGAAGAACTTTCCTTGACATACCACAGCACATTTATCAAAGTCAACAAATACAACTTTTAACATAATATCCAACCCACTCTTCATATTCAAATTTTGTCAATTGTCCCAGTAATGTTCTTTACAACTTTTCTTCCCCTGAGGTGGGGTTCAATCCATGATTACATACCTAGAACATTTCTTCAAACTTTCATTCTTTTTATGGTTTAAGCATACTTTAAAATTTGTAATTGAATCTACATTTATTTAATAGAATGTAGGAGAGAAACTCTTATGCTCACCTTTTCTCTCTCTCTCTCTCTCTCTCTCTCTCTCTCTCTCTCTCTCTCTTTCCCCCTCTCTCCCCATTCCCATTATATGATTGACTATATAGTTGCAAGAAATTTTATTTATCCTAAGACACTTTTGTGGTAAAATATACATAATATGAAATTTACCATCATTACCGTTTTTAAGTGTAAGGTTGAGTAGTTGTACAACCCTCATTATCATCCAATTCCAGAGATCTTTTCATCTTACAAAGCTGAAACTCTGCACCTATTAAACAATAGTTTTAACTCCCTTTCTCTCTTCCCCCAGCCTCAAGCAACCACCATTCTACTTGAATTTAACTATTCTAGGCACTTCATATAAGTGAAATCATACAGTATCTGGTTTTTGAAAAATAGCTTATTTCACTTAGCATAATATGTCAATGTTCATCGATGTCATAGCATATATCTGAATTTCCTTCCTTTTTAAAGCTTAATAATATTCCATTATAGGAAAGTAAATGAAGTTACAACAAAAATATATACTACCCTTGAAGAAAGTTCAGATTAATCTGTTCATTTAGTCACAAAACATTTATCAAGAAAATGTTAAGTTTGTGACAGGTGGCTCTCTTGGCACTGAAGTTCCAAAGGTGAAGAAGATCCTTTCTTCCAGAGTGCCACAGTGAGCTGAGGGAGCCAGGCCCGTCCGTCCGGAGCAGCTCAGGTAGTCTGTGCCCCAGACGCAACAGTGTATCAGCCACATCCTCCTTTTAGGTCATGGCGTTCTCTTAGACCATCATGCCCTGACCCTCCTCCCGTTTTTGCTTGTCAAAATCATCGAACTGTCAGGTGTAGTGGCTCACACCTATAATTCCCAGCACTTTGGGAGGCTGAGGCGGGCAGATATCTTGAGCTCAGGAGCTCGAGACCAGCCTGGGCAATGTGGTGAAACCTTGTCTCTACAAAAAAATTAACTGGGCATGGTGGTGCATGCCTTTAGTCCCAGCTGAGGTGGGTCCCAGATGAGGTGGGAGGATCACTGGAGCCTAGGAGGTTGAAGGCTGCAGTGAGCCATGATTGTGCAACTGCACTCCAGCCTGAGTGACACAGTGAGACCCTGTCTCAAAAAAAAAAAAAAAAAAAAAACTCATAGATTTTTTTTTCCAGTCCTAGCTAAAATTCCACTTACACTGAGAAATCTTTTCTGATCACCTTGTCCAGAAGTAATTATCCTGCCTCTGCAATAGTTTAGAAACTATTATAGGTATATTACAGGATGAAGCAAATAATAACTTGTATTAATTTCCTTGTGACCCAAGATTTCAGCATAAGGGAAAATAGATATAATTATAAAATCAGAGAAGTTAAGGGAAAATGCTGTATTTTAAATTTGAATTGAAATATCTTAGTGTAAATGAAAGATTTTTCTTTAAAAAAATTTCCTAGCTTTCACCACCAAAAGACTTGTAAGGAATCATAAATTCAGCCGCAAGGAACACCCATGATGCCCAGGATATGCTCTATAAATATAATTTACCACCAAAAGGAACCAGGACTTTGAAGAAATGACTGTTCCAGATTTGCAGCAGGAAATATATAAGACGAGCTAAAGACATTTTGTTGTACAGAAATGAAGGAAACTATCAAAGAGTAATTTGGTCATATCAAAGAACACAGGAGGCAATTTCAGGGGACTAGCTTAAGATGTGACAATCTGAGTATCAAACAGGAAAATAACTGCAATGGATTAAAACACATAAAATAGATGCACATCAATTGATCATCATTGGTGGTTGGTTGTTTGGGCATTAGTGCATCAACTTATTACTTTGAAAATGTAACGATAAAGCGAAAACATCAAGCATCTTTCCTGTCTTCCCGGTACCATGGTACTTCAAGGGAGACAAAGAGTAGGTGACAGAAAGTTCTTTAAAGAATTATTCCACTTAATAAGTGCAGATGAGGCGTGGCATGGTGGCTCACGCTGTAATCTAAGCCATTTGGGAGGCCAAGGTGGGTGGATTGCTTGAGGCTCAGAATTCAAGATCAGTCTGGCCAACATGGAAAAACCCTGTCTCTATTAAAAATACCAAAAAAAAAAAAAAAAAAAACTGCACCAGGCACAGTGGCCCATGCTTGTAATCTCAGCACTTTGGGAAGCCAAAGTGGGCAAATCATTTGAGGTCAGGGGTTCGAGACCAGCATGGCCAACATGGTGAAACCCTGTCTCTACTAAACAATTAAAAAAAAAAATAGCCAGACGTAGTGGTGGGCGCCTCAACTACTGAGAGGTTGAGGCAAGAGAATCCATGGAACCCAGGAGTCAGAGGTTGCAGTGAGCCAAGATTGCGCCATTGCACTCTGGCCTGAGTGACTGAGCGAGACTCCATCTCAAAAACAAATTAGCTGGGGGTGGTATCACAAGCCTGTAATCTCAGCTATTAGGGAGGCTGAGGCAGGAGAATTGCTTGAACCCTAGAGGCAGAGGTTGCAGGCATTCCAGCCTGGGCGACAGAGCAAAGAGATTGTCTCAAAAAAAAAAAAACAAAAAAACAAAAAAAAACAAAAGGAGAATGAATTGTTACAGAATAACAGAGGCTTATGAACCGTAATAACCAAATACAATATGTGGACCATATTTGGCTGCCAATTCAAACAAATCAATAGTAAAAAGATATCTTTGAAGTTGTTATAGAAAAATGTGAACAAGGAGTGGGTCTTAGATGATATGAAGGTTTATTGTAAATTTTGTTAGGTGTGCCGATAGCATGGTTGTTAAGTGTTTTCAAGGTCTTTATCACTTAAGGTGCCATCCTGGAGTAATTACTGGTAAAACAATGTAGATGCTTGGATTTACTTTAAAATACTCCAGAAAAAATAAAATTAAAATGAGGGAACAGATGAAATCAGAGTGGCATAAAGCTAGACAATATAGGCCGGGCACAATGGTTCACGCCTATAATCCCAGCACTTTGGGAGGCCAAGGCAGGTGGATCACAAGGTCAGGAGTTCAAGACCAGCCTGGCTAAGATAGTGAAACCCTGTCTCCACTAAAAATACAAAACTTAGCCAGGTATGGTGGCGGGCGCCTGTAATCCCAGCTGCTTGGAAGGCTGAGGCAAAGAATTGCTTGAACTCAGGAGGCAGAGGTTTCAGTGAGTCAAGATCCCACCACTGCACTCCAGCCTGGGCAACAGAGTGAGACTTCATCTTAGGAAAAAAAAAAAAAAAAAAAAAGGAAAGCTAGACAATATTTATGAAGGTTTATTGTACTATTCTTTATTTGTATGTATTTAAGATTTTTCATAAGAAGTAAAACCAAAACAAACAATAAACAGCAAGAAAAAAAAAACCCAGCCAAACAAACAACCTTTGACATGGAAGAGCACTAGAGCATCAGAGAGTGATCATCTACATTGTAGTCCAGATCTGCTACTAACTCACCATTCAAGGGCTTTGGCCCTCAGCTTCTTTATTCATAAAATGAATTAGATTTTGACTTCTTTTTTTTTTTTTTTTTTGAGACAATCTCGCTCTGTCACCCAGGCTGGCGTGCAGTGATGTGATCTCAGCTTGCTGCAACCTCTGCCTCAGCCTCTGGAGTAGCTGGGATTACAGGTGTGCACCACCGTGCCTAGCTAATTTTGTGTGTATTTTTAATAGAGATGGGGTTTTGCCATGTTGGCCAGGCTGGTCTTGAACTCCTGACCTTGGGTGATCCACCTGCCTCAGCCTCCCAAAGTGCTGCGATTATAGGCATTAGCCACCACGCCCGGCTCAATTTTGACTTCTTAAGACTCTTCAATCCTAACATACTGTGATTCTGTTACTCTGAAATCCCCATCTCTGGCTCCTTCTCAAGAATCCTTTCCCAACTAAGTAACTAAGCAAGACAGGAGTTTTCTCTAACTCTCCCAAGAATGCTTTCTCTGAATATGTGACTTGCATATCTCACTTTCTATTCTTTTGTACATAAAAAGCACCAGACCTAATTCCTGTATATCTAAATCATTCAACACTTGCTGCACTCCATATATACATCTGCTTCTGTATTATGTGCGTATGTGTCAGTGTCGTATGCCTAAGACTATAAACTAGGGCACTGTCAACCAAGCATATGGGTGCTCGCTTTAATCATACTGATGACTTAGCACATTGTCAACATGGAGCAAATGTATAATACCATAATACTATGGTATAAATAGTGAACTTTCTCAGCAATGTGTTGCAGCTGGCCTAACTATCCACACTGTATTTTCTGGTTCAATTTGTTTCTTCTTCTCTTGTCCGACACCACAAGTCATCATTTGGTAGATTATGTTTCCAGGATGGATAAAAGATCTTTATGTTTTATGCAAAATAGGCCTGATCCACATTTAAATAAGGGTATATAAACCTCTTATATGAAGAATATAAGCTTCTCCAATTTTCAAATTTTGCCTGTGAACTATGTATCTATTAGCTAGACTGTATTGTATTGCCTTTCCTTCCTGTCTAAAATCTGCAAGTTCATAATTCAACACACCATATAAGCAAGAGTCTTAGGCTGGGCACGGTGGCTTATGCCTATAATTTCAGCACTTGGGAGGCCGAGGTGGGTGGATCACCTGAGGTCAGGAGTTCAAGACCTGCCTGGCCATCATAGTGAAACACTGTCTTTACAAAAGTACAAAAATTAGCCAGATGTGCTGGCATATGCCTGTAATCCTAGCTACTTTGGAGGCTGAGGCAGGAGAATTGCTTGTACCCAGGAGACAGAGGTTGCAGTGAGCGGAGATCATGCCACTGCACTCCAGCCTGGGCAACAAAGCGAGACTCTGTCTCAAAAAAAAAAAAAAAAAGTCTTAGTATGGCAATGACACCTGGAAGTGATTAGATATCACTTTAGCACTTGAGACAAGCTCAAATCAATGGCATTGATATGCTTCTTAAAATTTTGCCTTTTAGATCATTTCTAAAAACCAGGTAGTGACCACATGAAAGCTTATGTGCATTTCTTCTCTTTCTTTTTGTGGGGAGATAGAGGTGACAGGGGTTATACTTTTGGATGTTTGGCTAATTGCAACTAAATCTTCATATTTCGCTTATATGTAAATTTTGTCTAATCCATCCTTTCAACTCTGAATGACCCAGTCTAAGGATGTTAAACACTGCAAGATAGCTGAATTTCATACTTGCTGAGGCAGTGTTGGCAAAACCTTCTTTCTTATTAAAAACAAAATAAAAAGTGACCATAAATTTCCATCAGAGGTTTTAAGAAAGTACCTCCTTGCTGCTGCAAGTGACCTCACAAAATTATGCTACTCTGCTGAAGTCACTTCCCTGATTCAAAAGTTTTCAGTATTTTGCTTACTGAATTACACAGCAACTCTTCAGCCTGCACTCGACACACCAGGAAATGACAGTATAGTACCTGCATCTCAGTGAATTGCTATGAGAAGTAAGTGAACTAATTTAAAGGACATAACACAGTGCCTGGGAGCTGGAGACATACAAGATTGATCCTTGTAAGCATTCCCTGAACCTCTTGAAGTCCTCAGAAAAAGTATATTTTCAGTGAATATTTGTTAAATAAATACACTGAATGATTTAAGGAGAAAAATAAATTCTTCAATATCTATGAACAAATACAAGTTCTCCTTTAACATGCTAGTACAACTTGTTGAGGACACTTACACAGGGTATTAAGTGTTAGAATGCCCCTGCATAGAATTTTAAAACCAAACAACCCAATATTGAACATTAACAGGAAGATTTCATAAAGGGAAGGCTCATTTATTCAGATGACTCAAAGAGGAATCTGAGATGTAATCATGTTTTATTTGTACAGGGTCATTCACCCTAGAATCAAAGCACTCATCATATATCTCATTAACCCTTGCAACACCCCCAGGGGCAGGTAGATAGTGAAGATGATCCCCTTGTTATTGGTAGAGAGAGCCTGAGGCCCAGGACAGTGAAGGGACTTGTCAGAGGCCACATCAAGTGAGTGAGTAATGGAGCAAGAAACAGAACTAAACTCATCTTTGGTGTACGATTATATTTTACCACGAGGTTGCCAAACATCTCAATTACTTTTTATTCCAAAATTCATTTTAAAATAAACCTTCTTAAAAAGACATCAGCCCAAAGTACAAGATTCAATAACTGACATTTTAAAAAACACAAATCAGCTGGGTCTTTTGTTTGTTGTTTTATTTTAATGATTCCATGATACCACTTATGCCTGGGGACGAAAACTGGAGCAAATACTGGTTCAGAAACAAAACTTCTGCGTAAGGCAATTGTAGGGCAAGTAATATGAACTCTAATTTGCAACTGAAAACACAGGAGCTGGGTTTTGAGTTTCCAAATGTAACTGCAGAAGTTTCTTTTCTTTTCTTTCTTTTCCTCTCTCTCTCTCTCTCCATCTTTTTTTTTTTTTTTTTTTTTTTTTTTTTTTTTTTTTTTTTTTTTTTTTTTTTTTTTTTTTTTTTTTTTTTTTTTTTTTTTTTTTTATTCCACCTAGCTGTGATAGGTAAACGAACTCTTTTTAATTGACTCATCAGAACAGGAATTACCAGAGTTTTCAGGTATTTTAACCTTCAGATTTTACCAGAAGCCCACAGGATGAATTGTTATGCTTTCAGTATCCCGTGACTGAAAACAAAACACATCACAACAAAATGACCAAATGGTGCTATGAATTTGGTAACTCTGCAATGAAATTGTCAACTATCCCCTCTGCCTCCCTGAGTTTAAAGACTTTTAAAAAGTTGTGGTGGGTGGATGGATTCTCGGACGGATGCCGGCGGTCCCCTGACTGGGAATCCGGGGTCCCAAGGCTGTAGAGCCGGAAGACTGGATTCCATCTCTGCAAGGATTGAGAAAAACGGGCTCACCAAGTGAACTATTCCATTTCCAACCCTTTTTTCGGATTTTCCTCTTAAAGCATAGGAACGATGAGAACCAAGAGCCAAGCGGCCCCGGGTGGCAGTGGGAGCGCAGGCGTCCGCGGGTCCCCGCTGGGGGCCGGCCGGGTGCGCTCGCTCCTTCGTGCCTTTCCGGGAACTGTGCGCGGGAGCTCACAGCGCACGCCTGCGGCCAGGGCAATCAGGTTCTCGGTTCCCGCAGTCCTAGTTCCGGGTTTCGAGTTTCCTTATCGACGCGATTGCGCTGTCGGGGGCTTCCACGGGGATCCGAATGGTGGCCGTGTCCCGTTGAGGAAACCCGCAGGGGCGCGGCCTGCGGGGCCTTTGGGGGCGTCCCTACGCCACGCGCTCTACCGTTCCTACCTGGAAAATTCAAGCTGTTTGGGGACCAGCAGGGACTCTAAGACAAAGGGCGCTGGAGAAGGGGCGTCCCTGCTTGTCCTTCTGGGCTGACTAAAGGTCGCACGCCAGGCCCGCGCTGGCTTTGGGACAGCAGGCGAGGGCCACACCGGTGGCCGCTAAAGGGATGAAAGGATTTGGAAGGCAGGCAGCCTCTTCGGACTTTGCAGGGTCCAGGCCTGCTGTGCCTGATGCTGCCTGCGACCCACCTTCCCAAGCAAGGCTGAAACTCAGGCCCTGGACCCAGGCTGTCTGGATTCTGTCCTTGGCTCCACCGTTTGCCAGCTGCCGCGCAACTCTGAGCGACTTATGTAACCTCACTGGTCTTCACTTTATTTGTAAAGTGGGGATCATCATAACACCTACCTCAGAGGGCTGATGTGAGACTATGAGATTGATGCATTTACAGTGTTCTGGCACGGGGCTTGCTCAATTAATGTCAGAGGCTGCTCGATCAGAGGAGTCGTGCAACCATCAAGAATTTGACAGTGACGTTTTGCCAGGCCCTTCCCTTCGACCTAGAAAGAAAGCAGAGGCATAACAGGGAAACTGCCATCCTCCTGGAGCTTGCATGGCTGTGGGCGCAGTGGAGGAGTCAGAATGCAGTGTGGGGCAGCTGCGATTTTAAACAAGGTGGACAGTGAGCAAAGCCAGGTAATAGGGAGCCAGTGGAATAGCTGGGCTAGCCAGAGGGATGAGCACCAGGGAGCTCCAGTTTCCCTCACTAACTCCTGTCTCACACACACACACACACACACGTCATCAGGCAAGTCCTCCCTAGGGAGATATACCTAAGGAGACAGGCTGGGCAGCTGGAAGGATGCCCAATTCTAGCACCACCTCCAGCCTGTGGTGGTTTAAGCCAAGTGCCACCTCCTCCATCCCACCTGGTACCCTGCAGCCCCTTCCTTGTAAGTCTTCAGAAGAATTTCCCTGGAAAAGGACATAAGGAATGTGGGTGGGGGCAGAGAAGAAAAAACCATGTGAAGATACAGCAAGACAGCGGCCATCTGCAAGCCAAGGAGCGGGGCCTCAGGAGAAACCAAACCTCTTGACACCTTGATCTTGGACTTCCAGCCTCCAGAACCCTGAGAAAATTATTTTCTGTTGTTTACCAAAAAGAAAAAATTCCTGATAGAGTCATAAAGGGGGATAATTCCCATTCTCTCAAGGAGTCTAACTTCCCCTTCCCCCTTTCCGTGGAAGGTGATGAGAAGTGTAGGTGATGTTGCTGACACAAACCAAGCGAAAAGTGGTTTTTAGAATTTCTTCGGAACCAACTTTTCTTCAAGCCTTTGAGAGTAACAGTGACCACACACTTCTGAGGCACCATACAAATAATATTAGTAACAAGGAGACATTTTGAGTTGGATGCTACTTTTTTTTTTGAGACAGAGTCTCACTCTATTGCCCAGGCTGGAGTGCAGTGGTGTGATCTTGGGTCACTGCAACCTCTGCCTCCTGGGTTCCAGCGATTCTCATGCCTCATCCTCCAAGTAGCTGGGATTACAGGCATGCACTGCCATGCCTGGCTAATTTTTTGTATTTTTAGTAGAGATGGGTTTTCACCATGTTGGCCAGGCTGGTCTCAAACTCCTGACCTCCAGTGATCTGCCCACCTCAGCCTCCCAAAGTGCTGGGATTACAGGTGTGAGCCATTGCACCCAGCCTGCTACATTCCGAATTACATTGTGCACCTACAAGTGGACAGAAGAAATGGCTTCTAAAAGATAGGAAGGTAAGATAAGGTACAAACTATATATACACAGAAGTCTGGCCTGCATACATATCAATATCACACACCAGTAAAAATAACTGCCACTTATTGTGTTATGTACTTAATGTTTTATGTGTATTTACTTATAGATAACCCCATAGGGTAGAATCTATCATCATTTTACAGATGAGAGAATTGAGGTTTAGAGCAGTTAAATCACTTGTCCAAGGTCATACAGCTAGTAAATACCGGAGCTACTCCCTTCCCCCATTTTATTAAAATAAAGATTTATTGAGTGCTTTCCATGTGCCAGGCACTGTTTGAGACACTGGAGATACAGCTATTAAAAAGAAAATCCCTGCCCTCATATCTATTACTTACATTCTTGTGGAGAGACAGAAGCAGTAAGAGGGCGGATAATGTAAATGTAGTATATGGGAAGTTAAGTACCATGGAGGAAAACAAAGCAGGGAAAGGAGAAAAGGAGGGGATCGGGTGGCAATGTTAAATAGGTGGTCAGGGGAAGCTGCCCTCAGGAGGTGACATTTGACCAAAAAGTTGAAACAAACTATGCCTATCTGGGTAACAATGCTCCAAGCAGAACCGGGACAGCAAGTGCAAAGGCCCTAAGGCAGGAAAAACAGGAGGATCAGAGTAGACAGAGGGAGTGGGCATGGGCAAGGAGAAAGCAGAAGAGAGCAGATATGGAGTGGTCAATCAGATAGGCTTTTACTCTGAGTGAAGTGGGGAATTGCTGAGGGGTTCTGGGCTCCTTTATGTATCACAGTCACTCTGGTGGCTGTGCTCAGAATGAATGCGCCGTAAAGGGGGACAAGGCAGAAGCATGGAGAGCAGTCAAGAAGCTGTCACAGCAACCTAGTGAGAGAGGATGGTGGTGTGGGCCCATGCGGTAGGAGCAGATGTTGTAAGCGACGGTCAGAGTCTGGATATACACGGAAGATGGTGGCCCAGCATTCACCAACAGTCTCCATTTGGAGTATGATCAAGGAGTCAAGGGCTGCTCCAAGGTTTTTGGCCTGAGCACCTCCTGAAAAAAATGTTGCTCTTAATGTAAAGGGGGAACACTGAAGATGGGGCAAGTATAGGGACTAAGCACCTAACAAATAAATTTGAGACCAGGCGCAGTGGCTCACGCCTGTAATCCCAGCACTTTGGGAGGCTGAGGCAGGTGGATCACTTGAGGTCAGGAGTTCAAGACCAGCCTGGCCAACATGGAGAAACCCTGTCTCTACTAAAAATACAAAAAACAATTGGCTGGGCATGGTGGTGGGTGCCTGTAATTCCAGCTACTCAGGAGGCTGAGGCAGGAGAATC
Organism: Plecturocebus donacophilus; assembly: GCA_004027715.1. Taxonomy (NCBI): domain Eukaryota; kingdom Metazoa; phylum Chordata; class Mammalia; order Primates; family Pitheciidae; genus Plecturocebus; species Plecturocebus donacophilus. The sequence continues at coordinate 894 of PVKP010012115.1, read as the reverse complement.
GCTTGAACCTAGGAGGCGGAGGTTGCAGTGAGCCTAGATCGTACCACTGCACTCCAGCCTGGGCGACAGAGTGAGACTCCATCTCAAAAAAATTAATTTGAGGTTCCTTTGGACATGTAAGTGAAGATAGATATCAAAGTAGGCAGTTGAATAAACAAAACAAAGTTGGAGTTTAGGGAAGAAATACAGGCTGAATTTTTTTTTTAAATTCGGTGATGATCAGGCTGTAGGTGCTGGTAGTTGCAGGAGAAAACATAAGGGGTGAGGACAGATTTAAATGAAAGAGAGAGATGAGACACCTGCCCAGGTATGCTCCAACTTCTCCCACTTCACAAGGACTGAAGAGCTAAAGAGAAGCACACAGCCGCACTCATGTTCATGGATGCTTCCTCTGTTATATCTCTGCCTACTCTCCTGGGCAGAGTTAATCCTTTTCACTGGAGACAGCTTGGAGGAAGCTACATTTGGCAGTGGACAGCCACAGGCTCCAGCGCCATGGTGCTAGGCACTTGATCTCTCTGGGTGTCGGTATTCTCCTCTGTAAAAGGGGATCCTAACATCCCCTTCGGGAGTAGTAATCTTGGATCAGTGAGAGAAAGGAGCCCATAAAACTGGCTCTCTTGCTCATTCCTGCTATTCAGGACTTTCCCCAGCACTTTATGGATTAACCTATTCACCTAGGTTCAGACATTGTCCTATCTACATAGATGCTTCCTATCTCCAGCGCCATGACGGTTCAAAACAAGCGCTCAGAGAAAGAACCGAATGGAGCCAAAGATCGGTAGTGGCTTCGCCGGCCAGGAGTGAACCCTGTCAATTCCTCTTGCCCTTAAGGGAGGGGACCCTGCACACCATACACAGTGCAAGCGGCAATGGTGGGTCTGGCCTGGGTCC
>PVKP010012114.1:0-59354 GCA_004027715.1 Plecturocebus donacophilus | reverse complement strand
TTCTGAAAGAAGCACTACACATAGAAAGGAACAACCAGTATCAGCCATTCCAAAAACATACCAAAAGGTAAAGAGCATCACCATAATGAAGAATCTACATCAACTAATGGGCAAAACAGCCAGCTAGCATTAAATGGCAGTATCAAACTCACATATATCAATATTAATCCTAAATTTAAATGGACTAAATGCCCCAATCGAAAGACACAGACAGGCAAATTGGATAAAAAGCTAAAACCCATGGTATGCTGTATCTAGACACATCTCACATGCAAGGATACACAAAGTCTCAAAACAGAGGGTTGGAGGAAGATTTACCAACCAAATGGAGAGCAACAACAACAACAACAACAACAACAACAACAACAAAACCAGAAGCTGCCATTTTCGTCTCTGATAAAACAGACTTTAAAGCAACAAAGACCATAAGAAACAAAGAAGGACATTACATAATGGTAAAAGGATCAATGCAACAAGAAGAGCTAACGATCCTAAATATATACGCACCCAATACAGGAGCACCCAGATACATAAGGCAAGTTCTTAATGACTTAGAAAGAGACTTAGACTCCCACACAATAATAGTGGGAGACTTTAACACTACATTGTCAATATTAGACAGATCAATGAGATAGAAAATTAACAAGGATATCCAGGACTTGAACTCAGACCTGGAACAAGTAAACTTAACAAATATTTACAGAACTCTCCACCCTAAATCCATAAAACATACATTTTTCTCAGTATCACATTACACCTATTTTAATAGTGATCACATAATTGGAAGTAAATCACTCCTCAGCGATTGCATAGCATTTCACAGGTTTAAATAAAATATTGGTTGGCTGCTTGTTTGTTATTTTCATCTCTTATTCCTTCCTGTCTCCATTGTTAAGCACAATTATTGGCATAAAAGAGGTTTTTAATACCCATTTTTAGACTGCATTCTAGCCTGGGCAATAGAACAAGAATCCCATTCTCTCTCCCTCTTTCTCTTCCTTTCTCTCTTTCCTTCTTTTTTTTCTTTCTCTTGCTCTTTCTTTCTTTCTTCTTTTCTCTTTTTTTCTTTCTTTCAAAAAACAAAAGCAAACAAAAAAACCTGGGAATACCGGTGGGGCTGGATGTGGTGGCTCACATCTGTAATCCTAGCACTCTGGGAGGCCAAGGCAGGCGGATTGACTGAGCTCAGGAGTTCAAGACCAGCCTGGACAACATGGTGAAAAAAATGCAAAAAATTAGTCAGGTGTAGCAGTGTGCACCTGTAGTCCCAGCTACTCGGGAGGCTGAGGTAGGAGAATCACTTGAACCCAGGTGGCAGAGGTTGCAGTGAACCAAGGTCACGGCACTGCACTCCAGCCTGGGCGACAAGAGCAAGATTCCGTTTCAAAAAATAAATAAATAATTTTTTTAAAATATCAAAAACTGGGAATATGATCCTCTGCATACTGGCTTGTTACAAACTGTGGTATCTTTAAGTTCCTTTCTAGCTCCAATAGGAATGTAAACAGTCACTTAATGGAGATATCCTTTTCCTGCTTCCTTGTACTACTATAGTCTTTATATATGTAAACACACAAACACACACACACATAAACTTTACAATAACACAAGTGATTGTTTTCTATAATTCTGGAACAAAATAGAAATATGAGTTACAACTATTAGGTAACAAAATTATTAGTATTTAGAGCAATTATAATTAGATACCTAAAAGAAAACTAACAAAAAATTAGAATAAGAAAATTATGAGTACAAACTTGTAGGCCAAACAAGTCTAAAAATTTATTATGGTGGGGCCAGCTACAGTGCTAGCAGACCTGGATCAATTAGTAATTATAATTGAAGTTAAATGTAATTAAATATATAATTTAAATATAATTAATTATATAACTTCCAGCTCTTCTAATTTATTTCCACTAAAATTCTTAAGAATTACTTGCTCTGGCAGATATCTGTGCTATTGCCTTCACTAACAGCACTCTTTCCTGAGGAGTAATGTCCCCGTCTCCCACCACTATCCACATGGCTACAGCCAAAACTTTTCTGTGTTTACATGATCCTACTTTCCTGGCCACACTTGCTAGATCAGGGGTAGGCACCTGATCTAAGCCAGTACAATCAGAGGCCTTCTTCTGGACTTTTCAGACTGGAATGAAGAAAGAGAGACAGCCACATGGTTCTTAAAGGACACTGACCCAAGAGCTGTTGGTGTCTATATTTTCCACTTTGGGTAGATTCTGTCATCAGTGAGAGCAGATAAAGCTGATGTGCAGACACGGGCCAAGCCAACTGTCAAAGGACACACTTGTCAAAGGGCACTTTTTCCGAGATATAACTACAGCCCTGCTCATGTCTTGGTTTGGCTTTTTAACCCTTATTTGGAACTCATAAGCCAAAAATTTCTCACTTTGCCAAAGGAAATTCAAATTAGGTTTCTATCACTTGCTATCAAAAGAATTCCCACTTCATTGACAAAAGGAAATGCATAGAATAAATTTTCCATAAGTAACATTTATATTTGAGCAATGCTCATTTTATTATATACAAATCTTTTCAATTCTCTATTATCAACTTCTAAAAATTGGAATGTTCATGAATTTTTGATTATATGATTTTTAAAAAGAACTTAGACGTTCAGGGTCTAGGGTGTGGTAAGAGAGCCAGGAGTTAAGTTTGGAAACATAAATTGAGATTAGAATATATATGGCCTTAAATGTCATGTGAAGTTTAAACTTTATCCTGCAGGTAATGGGGATCCATTTGGCCAGTTTTCAAGCAGAAGGATATGTTTAGGTAAATAATTCTGGTGGCAATTTGGAGCTTCAGTAAAATGGGGGGAAAATGAAAACAGCTTAATAGGTGCTTGTGCTGGGAACCTAATTACATAAAGGTTATTCCAGAGTCCAAGGCAGGGCTGATGAGAGAATTGCCTAGGAAAGTTACTCTGAAAATTGTTGGGAAATGGAAGGATCCAAGAGACATTTGAAAGTTAGAATTGGTACTACTAAATGATCACTTGGACACAGGGGTTGAAAATGAGGAAATATAGAAGGACTATGACTAGATGGGGATGCCATCAACACAGGAAAAGGAGGAGGAACAGATTTGAGAAGACACTATTCTAACTGAGCATCACGACTCACTTTTCTGATACTTTCAGCAGGTGTGGGGCTAAAATGTATGATGTCCCATTGCAGCACTCACACTATATCTTAGCAGGTTGTGTGTAATTTGTTGGATTTGCTGCACAGTGTAGGATGCCAAAGTAATTGTTACATTCTGGAACTTAGGAGTCCTACTTGGTCTCTGATAAAGAAGGTATTAACAGTGATTTCTGTCATGCTGGTGTGTACTGATCTGGGAGAAATCTTTGATTTAATGACAAATAGAATTAAAAGTAATTATAGCCAACTTAAAATTCTGTATATCACATATAGAGAATACCATCAACTCACTGTCTACTCTGCCTTCCTCTACTTTCATGATTAGGGGAAGAGGAATTAAAATTGTATAGTGAAATAAAATTAGATAGAAATGATAAAGTAATACAAGGCTCACATTTTCAAAGTAAATATTTCTGTGTTCAAAGAAGTTCACTAGAGGGCCACTTTCCCTGTACCTTCCCTAAAGAACTAAAGAGTTCTTGTCCACCTGATTTCTAAAGCAAAATTATCAAATGCTAGCAATGTAACTTGTTCTGTGTTAACAGAACTAGAGACTGTCTTTATCCTTGAGGACTAGCTCACTGTCATTCCAATATTTTTTGGAAAGTGTGAAATTCTGATTTGCAGATGGTGACTTTGCTAAAATTGAAAGCTTAGCAGCTCATATACACTAACATCTTTATAATTCTGACAACACTAATGCGCTACAGGAAACACTGGCCAAATTCTGCTTGGTTTGGTTTCCATTCTTTTGCTAAATCCCTTCTTACATCAGTACTGACCAATAAAAATATAAAGTAAGCCACATCTGTGATTTTAAATTTTCTAGTAGCCATATTTTTTAAAGTAAAAAGAAACATGTAAAATACATTTTAATAGACTTTTTAAAAAGCTTTATTTTTAGAGCAATTTTAGGTTCACAGCAAAATTAAGAGGAAGGTGCAAAGACTTCTCATATACCCCTCACCCCTACACATGCAGAGCATACCCCATTATCAATATTCCCCACCAGAGTGGCACATGTTTTATAACTGATGAGCATACACTGGAACACTCAAAGTCCATAGTTTACTTTAGAGTTCACTCTTGGCGTTGTGCATTCTATGAGTTTGGAGAAATTTATGATCTATATCCACCATTATAGTATCACACAGAGTAGTTTCACTGCCCTAAAAATCCTCTGTGCTCCACCTATTCATCCCTCCCTCCACCCAAACCCCAGGCAACAACTGATCTTTTTACTGTCTCCAGAGTTTTGCCTTCTCCAGAACGTCATATTGGTGGAATCACACAGTATGTACAGCCTTCTCATATTGGCTTCTTTATGAAATTAATTTTAAAACTACATTTTCTTTAACCAAAATTGTTTAATATGATTATTTTAACACGTAATCAAAGTTTATATGTTACTAATTAAATATTTTGCATTCTCTTTTCATACTAAGTCTTCTAAATATACACCAGATCTATATCTATATCTATCTATATCTATATCTATCTGGTGTATATTTACACCAAAATCTGGTCACTTTACACCAGATTTTGAAGACTTACAGTGTATCTTAATTCACACTAGCCATATTTCAACTCAATCAGTACATGTGACTAGTGACTACTATATTAGACGGTGCAACCTTAGATAAGAGTCACAACTGGAGACATCTTCAAATATTTGAGCTGCCTGTCCCTTAAATCAACAATGAATATAATGCCCTTCACACTGTGTTTGCCACTTATAGCTGGAAGGCCACTCCAAGTCTAAGGGAGAAAGGTAATATGATGGAAATTACAAATATGCATTCTAATATTTAATCATTTTTCATTCAAGCATCTACCCTGTCGTTCAGTTTTCCATGCTTGAAGAATGGAAAATGGTGATACTTTTCTGTCATGATGAGTAATGGATTAGATAACAGGGAAAAGTGGAGTTGCTATTACGCTGAATTTATTCTCAGTTACAGAAGTCATGTGCTATTTTGGAGAGAGCACCAGTTTAAGAAGAAGATTTGAGGCTTTATTCTGGTAGACACTATATGGCCTGAGACAGATCAAGTCAATTTTTTTGATATTTTCTCATTCTCTAAAATGAGACTGGAGTAGTTCAGCAGCTTTTAAATCATACTCTGGGGAACGTAGGGGTTTATACGGAAAGAGTGAGAGTGAGGAAGGATGTAGGTGGGATTTTTCATGCACATACGCACACACACACACACACACACACAAACACAGGCAGATTCAACCACTGCTGGATCAAATTTATCGGATGTGTATATTAATCTTCAGTGTAAGCTCCAGAGCTAATTAAAATTTTAAACATAATAACTAGATCATATATCATAATAATTTGATCATATCTACTTTCCTTTTCAATGATAATATGAGGTATAATGTTCACATCTTCTGACCCATTTCTAGAGGTCCTTTCATGTATGTTTTTCTCAGACTTCCTTATGACCAATCTTAACCCTTTCAAGACACTGGTCAAGTTACCGAACTATTAGCCACTGCTAATTCCAGGCAAACTGAGCAATGAGATACATATTATTTCAATTTCTGCCTATGTTGAGGATTGCTCCTTTTTTTTCTTTTTACTTTTTTTAAGAAATTGAGATGGGGGAATGGAGCAGAGTGGGGAGGTGTTTTCACTATTTTGACCAGGCTGGTCTCGAACTCCTGGCCTCAAGGACTCCTCTGATCTCATTTTCCCAAAGTGCTGAGATTACAGGTGTGAACCATTGTGCCTGGCCAAGGATTGTCCTTTTTCCTGGTCTTTTTGGGTCTTGGAGTGAGCTGTAAATGCTGAAGCAACCCACTTCAAGCCAAGAAAAAAGGATCTGTAAACCAGAATTTAAATTTTTTTTCTCTTAAATCAATTGGACATAATGAATACCCCATGAGACACGCATATGTAAGCTAAGGAGGGATGGCAGTGTGACAGACATAAGCAGCAGGAAAATACAAGCAACATGCTCACTAAATTCACTCACCCTCTGGGCTATCCAGGCCTGGTAAGTTAGGAGCCTGAATTAACACCTAGATCTTGATAGGCAATTACGACTGAAAAGTCACTTGGTGTCTCAGGGTTAGGTGTTCCACCGGGACCTAGGAGCAAGTCTCTAAAACCCAAAGAGTTCCACCAAAATAGTGCCTCTTCATATTGTTAAGGAGCTCAGGTGCAACAGTTTATCTCTCACTTTAGAATTAGCCATATTTCAACTCAATCAGTACATGTGACTAGTGACTACTATATTAGACGGTGCAACCTTAGATAAGAATCACAACTGGAGACATCTTCAAATATTTGAGCTGCCTATCCCTTAAATCAACAATGAATATAATGCCCTTCACACTGTGTTTGCTGGCAAACCAAAGGGGTCAGGCACGGTGGCTCACGCCTATAATCCTAGCACTTTGGGAGGCCGAGGTGGGCAGATCATGAAGTCAGGTGTTCATGGTCAGTCTGACCAACATGGTGAAATCCTGTCTCTACTAAAATACAAAAATTAGCCGGGCATGGTGACAGGTACCTGTAATCCCAGTTAGGAGGCTGAGGCAAAAGAATCGCTTGAACCCAGGAGGCGGAGGTTGCAGTGAGCTGAGATTGCACCATTGCACTCCAGCCTGGGCGACAGAGCAAGACTCTGTCTCAAAAAAAAGAAAATATAGCCAAACATGTTCTGTATAGCACTGGACCCTTGAAAAATTCCCACTCGAGCGCTCATGTATTTTTTTCATGGTATCCAAGGTATTTCTTGCTTTCTACTCTTTTGTCCCCACCTGTATAGGATGAATAATCTGATATTATATGAGATGAGGACATAAGAAGCTTTCTGCTGACTTAATTGTGACCCAGGGTCCAAAAGGATGTAATCCTGTGGCAAGAAGGTAAAGCTATACTCTTGTCTGTACCAGATAAAAGCGAAATATTTTTGCTTCATCATTCACAACTGTCCTGATAAATGGCCACAAGGCCCTTTGCATACCAGGAGGTAGAGTCAAGTAGGTACTTCCTCAAGGGTACTCAGATTTCCTTTAACTGTGTCTGAGAACCAATTCATATCTGGAAATCGGATACTATCTCTCTTTTCTAGACACAAAGGGTTTTTTTTTTGTTTGCTTGTTTACTATACAAATCAAATAGGACCTTAGTGACTGCTCATTTATTTCCATCCTAGGGATTACATAATCAGTTACCTCCCAAGAATCCATGGGTCAGAGCATTCTGATTTTCACACTGACCCTACTACCTTTTAACTTAACCCCATGCAAATGTGCTACCTAGACCATGTCACTCTGGGATCCTGCCATCCCTCGGAAACTCAGTAAGCCAAATTCAACTGTAGCCTCTTTTCAACAACATCACTGGTCTACATGAAATATTCTCCAAATCACTTTTTAAATATACTGTCCCTTCCCTCATAGATTTGTTTCTCAAGGCTTTTGTAAAGAGTGTCTTCTGGACCTTTTTATCATTTTTATTTTAATTAGATACAGGGTCTCGATATGTTGCCCAGGCTGTCCTCAAACTCCTGGGTGAAGTGATCTTCCCAGCTCAGCCTCCCAAGTAGCTGGGGCAGGTGTGAGCCACTGCACCTGGCTAGATTCTTTTTTGGAAGACATAATTGAGGTGGGTGGTTGGGTCAGATATGACAAATCTAATCCAGAATTCCTGTCTCCTGAAATTAAAAAATTTGTTCTTTTACATTTTACCTAAGAGATTTGCATCTCAACTTTATTTTCTATGACTCTCCCCTCAGTCTAAATTTCAAACAACATTTAGCAGAGCAAACAGAATTATTCCTAGCTTCTCAAACTAGAATAGTTAATCCAGAAACTCTTGTAAGCCTTATTAATAAATTCAACCCAATCCCAAATTGTGTCCTCTTTTCATTCAACATTCTTAAAATCTATTCTAACTCACAGATTAACTAGCAAAGTTCTTCAATTCCTTTCGTGCTTGAGACATATATTACTGAGCTTCACTTTGTAACTGGCCTGTTGAAGCACACTAGAATTTTTCTTTTTTTCCTGGTTTGGGTACAGAGTCTCGCTTTGTCGCCCAGCCTAGAGTACACTGGTGTGATCTTGACTCACTGCAACCTCTGCCTCCTGGGTTCAAGCAGTTCTCCTTGTCTCAAATTCGTGAGTAGCTGGAATTACAGGTACCTGCCATCATCTCCAGCTAATTTTTGTATTTTCTAGTAGAGTCAGGGTTTCGCCATATTGGCCAGGTTGGTCTCCAACTCCTGACCTCAGGTGCTCTGCCCACCTTAGCCTCTGAAAGTGCTGGGATTACAGGTGTAAGTCACTGGGCCCAGAGAATTTGACTCTAATAATTATAGATCTGGAGATAGTGCAGGGTAAGAGTAGGATATAAGGGAACCTCCAATAAATTAACTCCCTCAAATTAGGGAGTTTCAGCATCTTTAATTAAAGGAGAAATAGCTTTTTACGTAAAAGCTTCAGCTGCCAAGAAGGTGGAGAGTTTGGGGACAAGAAGTCTCTGAGTTCTTCAAATCCTCCCCTATATAGTATTTTAATTTTAAAGATCTTACTCTTTTGGAATCAGCACTTTAACATATGCTCTTCTAAGAACCCAGGTAGGGAGGTGAATTTGACTGATTTGCAAACCAGCAACCAACGAGAACAAATACTGGTTTATAGCTATCTCTATCCTGAGGCTATAAAAGTTTCTTCTAACAAATTCACACCTTAGATTTCAGTTCATATTTTAAAATGTGAATTTAGAGATTTTCATTTGTTAATCTCTTCAAATGAAGCAGCTAGCCTTAGCACCAGCTAGCCTTAGCACCAGCTCTTGAATTCCTCATTTCCTTCATACTATTTTGTGACAACAGCAATTCTGTCCCCCATGGTCTTGTCTTTCTTTAATACTCAACTCAATTCTAATGCTCACAGGCATTAATTTTATTAGCTATTTTACTACTCCAGGCTGTGGGTTTCCAGAGTCTCATCTTTGAATATTAATTGGTTTTATTATCTTCAAACATGAATCTGCATACCCAGATTCTCCTGATGTCCCTGAAAGTCTGTTGTTTGAAGCTGAATCCCCATTACCAGTTTCTGTACAAGTCAGGATTCCTAGTTGGAAGCATTAGTAACCAAATCTAGGTAGATTAAATAGAATGGAATTTATTGAAAGAATAACAGTATCTATATACAAAATTACATGAGAAAGTTAAAAATCAGGCTCAGGAATCAGACAGGAGCCAAAGGAGGATGGCAACAGATGGATCAGCCAAGGACCACTGTAGGAATAGTCTGAATAGAATGCTTCCAGAACCTGGTGAAGAACTGTTAGAGTAAGAGCCAAAATAGAAACTAAGGACAATTCCACCACCATTCTCTTCTGAATTACTGACATCATCACTGTCTCAGCAAATAGCTTGATGGTCTCTGCATCTTTGCATCACTCTGGATTCATTGACAGAATCCCACTGGACAAACTTCAGTTATGTGCTGATGTCCTTGCTGTCTAGAAGAGGAAAGATCTACCTTTTTTCAGTTTCTATATCAGGAAAAGTGTTGAGATGCCAAAGTACCAAAGCACACAAACCCCAGACATACAAACGCATCCAGGACACCATGCCTGGGTTTGTTTCTGGACTCACTATCTGTTTCATTGGTTTGTTTGTTTATCTTGCTGCCATTATGCTACTGTTTTAATTTCAGCTGTTTTATCTTTTTAAAAAAATCTGGCAGTTCAAATCCTCTTTCTTCTTAAATGGTTGTCTTTTTTTCTTGACCCTTTTCAGTTTAATTTTTCTCAATGAATTTCAGAACTCTTTTGTAAAGTTTCCAAAAAATATTCCATTGGCATTTCCATTGGAATTGTATTATATTTCTTAATATATTCGGGGAATAATTTAAAATTTTTTAAATGACGAGTCTTCTTATCCAAGAACATAGTATATCTCTATTTAAGCCTTGGTATATCTCTATTTAAGCCATAGTATATCTCTATTTAAGCCTTGGCAATTTTATGGTTGTCTTCACATAAATTTGACATGCTTCTTAAGTTTATGTTTTTGTTATTCTGGTAATTAGAATTTTTTCCATTTTATTTCCTTTAAAAGAATTTCAAAGTCCCCCTTTTGGACTACAGAAAATCTTAACATCTTAAAACCTAACTATGCAAATAGCTCTATGATTCTAATTTCTTTTTTAAGCAATATAAATTATTGAACTACATTCTTCCTAGGTTTATCCAGCTTTCCTTACCAAATTAAATCTCATACTTTGTAATGTAAATTAAATCTCCGAAAGTTAAAGAACGTTTTCCAGCTGACTAAACAGGAAGAAACTCAGTCAATAGAATGGAATAAATTGGAAGATGGAGGTCACTGCACTAGTACGACAGTGTCCCCTAGTGGACACAAGGAAGCATAGACATGTTTATACCACAAATGATCCCACTCTCTTCCGCAGGCAATTAGAATCTGGGAGGTGCCTTTGTGGTCAATTAGGTCAACACCTCTGGCTTCCAAAAAGGAAACTGAGAAACAAAATGAAGAAATGACTGGGCCAAGTTCACACTGTCAACCCAAAGCTAAAATCTAAGATTCCTCTCTCATTTTTCTTCCTTTTCGCTACCCTTTATTTCCTTTTTCTCTATTTTCTTTTCAAAATATATTGTGCCCTTGTTATAAAGCAAGCTTCTAGGAATATAGATATAAAGATTTAGTCTTTGCCTTCAAATACAGTTTTACTTTAAACTTATTTTTTTTTAGCCATTTTCAGGGAATAAAAATTTGTTGGGGAATAACCAAATAACTATTCAGGGGAAGGTTCTCAATCAATCCGCAAATTGACTCACAATATGATTAATTAATTATTGAGATTTAACTGGAAAGTACAATCACAAATGTGAAAATTGCCCTTGATTAGATTCAGACCATTTCATGAGGAGGGAAGACATACTTTCAAATGGCCTGCATTAACCTTTATCTTATTTCTCCTTTGCAGATTCAAAACTGAACTATCTTGCAAAAAATACAACATACTGAAAGTTTTTACGAGTGCCGACTACCTAATCCCAAACACTATTGTTCACATGTGCCTCATTGACCAAATCTTTATTGAGGGTCTATATGCCAGGTATGTGCTAAGCACTGGGCTTACTGTGGCAGAGAACAGATATGGCCCTGAGGTATCTGCTCTCACAAAGCTTACAGTCTCCTATTTGTGTATGTGTAATTCTCTAAAGCTCAGGAAAGCTGTTTTTCCCATTTTTCTTTGGCAACATATTGTTAGGCTATAGAAATCAGAGAGTATGCAAACATTTTCTAAAATTACTCTGTCCAACAAAAGGGAAACAAAAATAACAATTTGGGGCCAAACAGAACTGGATTTGAATTCCAAGCCTGCCCTTTACAAGCTATTAAACAAACTAATTAATTCCCTGAGCCCCTGTTGCTTTCATGAAATGGAAATATGTATCCTGTGTAAGGGATCATATCCTTATTAATACTTAAACAGAGACATTACTTTTGGGGTCAAAAATATGAATTATATGGTCCATCTCCTAAAATGCACAAAAATTATCAAAAGAGAAGCATTATTAATATTGTTCACTTAGTTTCATAAAGAATGTCACTTTCCAGAATTAATATAGACAGATATTCTTTGCCATTGACTTTTTCTTTTTTTTAAATAAGGTGAAATGCTGTAACAATGGATCCTATGACAACAGTTTCTGTAAGGCTATTAGTTTCTTTTTCCATGGATAGTTTCCAAGGCCTTGCTCCATAGAAACTAAGCCCTATTATTTCTGTTTTGATGACTAAATCTAGTATAACCATTATTTATCTGTGTAAGGGATCTTGTAGTAATCTGTGTGTAAACTTATCACTCCATCTATTTAATGATTTGACAAAGACAAGGATCATGTTTTATTTAACTCTGTTCTCCCCATCCAGACACCTTACACAAAATTAGAGCACACTAAATGTGTGCTGAGTAAAAAAACTATCATACTACGTGCTGTTTGACATGTAAGCCGAGAGAGAAAATTTGGCATATGTTGTATGTAAACTTAGTTTTACCTGAGAGTAGCAAGTATCAAACAGATCCAACCCCTGTTAGAATCCTGCTAGAGACAAAAAGTAGATAAAGTCCCCGGTCTCTACTCAAACCAAAACAAAACTTCAAAAATATTGAGACACAGAGAGAAGGAATAGGACGGGGTCAGGGAGGACTGGTGTTTGTGCATGGTGTGCATGCAGCAGGCCAACGTTCTTTCCCTGTTGTAACAGCTCGGAATGGAAGCATCACACAACACCAGGTCTATGAAAAGCCCAGGGTTTCAAGGTCAAGCAAGTTAGGGAAAGCTTGCCCAGCATTTTCCTCTCTCGCAAGTTCACAGTGCACACGAGTAAATTAAAGGCTATAAAGAAAACTGTTTAACATTGTTTTACCTTGCAATCCCCAAATTCATCTGACCAGCGCTTCACCTATAAACATGCCGCAGATCTGGTTGATTCTGTGGAAGGCACAGACTTTAGGAAACTGCTCCCCTGTGTTGAAAGGACTTCTTTCTCTTGTTAATTCACACACAAAAAGCTACCATTTCATTTCCAGATCCTACAGGACTTGGAATGTGAGCGTTTCCAGCAATGTTTTAACTATAGAAAAGTGAGACCACTTCCTGACAATTTAGAGGTCCCAGAAAGTTTATACAACTGAATTTTAGGTATGAAAGAAGAGGTCAGTTCGAATCCAGGAAATGGCTTCCCAGCAATGCCTGGAATGTCCTCATAAAAACTGAGAAACAGATATCCAAGTCCTGTTTTGGGTCTTGGAGGGACAGAGAGATTGAAGAGAAAAATGTAAAATTATAGTCCCAAATCTCACTGATGTTTCTTCCAGTTTTCTGCAAGTAAGTATAGAGTATCCATTTTCCCTGAACTCCATCTTGGGACTTTATTTTTGTGTGTTTCCATTCTCCTCGCTAGATGGCAGCACAGATGAAAAAATGCCAGAAAAACAGCAGGCCGGCCTCAGCAGCAGCCAACCGCCATCAACAGCCCTCCCCCAACTCACCCTCCCTGTGTTTTTCTTTTTAAGAAACAGAATCTAAGATACAATGGCTGACACTTTTTCCCAAATAGATACAATCAGTTACATGGGAAAACAAAGAATAACTGACTACACACTGATACCGGTGAATGAGGGAGCTGACCTTTTAACAGTGTCTCTCACATGTTACTTGTGTCTCTGTATCTAAAAGATAATGCAGGCATTGTTCCTAAGTTATGCAGAGGGTCGTGTAAGCATGGTCATTTGCATCATTACACCGCACATGTGATAGGGCTGAACTCCAAGCTACCTGGTTTGCTATAAGTATTGGATTCATTTAAGATCTATAACAGTGCTATTTACTGACCCTCTCGTCAACTGATGCTGTGACGCTGCTGTAAAATGATTCCTATGTCACCAGATGCTACACTGAAGCTTAGGAAGTTAGCATGAAGGTAACACTTCATTAGAAGTATGCAATTTATGGGTGAATTAATAATGCAAGAGAAAAGGAGTAGAACAGACATAGAGAGAAGACCTTTGTACTTACCATCAAACTCCATCAAAAGAGATTAAAAAAAAAAACCTTACTCTTCAGGCGTTCATTGAATCTCATCATTAAACAATAAAATGGGGTCTACCAGCAAGATGTTCTCAACAAAATCTGCTGACAGGGAAAACATAAGAAAGCTAGCTAGACCCTAAAATGTATGGCATTTCAAGGGCTCAACAGTGTTCTAAAGAAAACTAAATTGTTAATGTGTAATGAACTGGACAGAAGCCGAAAGGTGACCTGTGTCTTTTAAACAGCAACAACAAAAGATCATCATGGGGCCGGGCGTGGTGGTTCACCCCTTTAATCTCAGCACTTTGGGAGGCCTAGACAGGCAGATCACTTGAGGTCAGGAGTTCAAGACCAGCCTAGCCAACATGGTGAAACCCCGTCTCTACTAAAAATACAAAAAAAGTAGACAGACATGGTGGTGTGCTCCTGTAATCCTAGCTACACAGGAGGCTGAGGCACAAGAATCACTTGAACCCAGGAGGCGGAGTTTGCAGTGAGCCAAAATAATGCCATTGCACTATAGAAAAAAAGAAAAAAGAGAAAAAGGAAAAGATCACCATGGGAATAAAAATATATAGTACGTAAATAAACCAACCTGAGGCCAAAACAAAAAACTAAGTGAATCTTTCATATTTAAGAAAACATCAATTTTTGATGTGTTAGAGCATTTTTAAATTGTCTTTATCCTTTTTTTTTTTTTAACAAAAGCAGTCTTTCCACAAGATTACTCTAAACACCACATCTTTCCTTGAATGAGTACCTTTGATAATTAGTGTGGGCTGAAATTAGTTAACGTTATAATGAGTCAGGCTATCTGCCTTCACCAGCACGGCTCCTAGTGCTCTAAGGATACCGAATGCTTTTTCATGGGCCCAAAGTTTGGAGACAAAATCAAGCCCTAAAATGAACAGGCAGAGAGGCATTGAGATAACATGGCATATGAGGGAGGGAAGGAGCTGGGACAGGCCTGCATTCATCTCAAAGACCACACCAGTCCAGTGCTGCAGGCCAGCAACTCTCAGCTCTGAACCTATCTCTGGAATCAATACTCAGCTCGTTCCTTCCAGAGATTCAGAAGCCTTGGAGGTATGACACACCCAGGACAAAGCTGAAAGATAAGAGACCTAAATGTTCTTCCACTCCCACTAATTCTGCATCTGCACAGCCCACTAAACCCACCCTCCCTCAAACTCTCAGTATTCTTAATATGTGTCCAAGAGGGAGGTCTTTTCAATGGCCTACCCTCTTATGAACTCTCATCCTCATTCTAGACTCAGTTTCCCATTCCGCCCTGTGAAATTGTGAAAAGAACTATATATTTGGTCTCTTCCACTGGTTCCTGTCACATGCTCCTAAAACCTTTGGAATCTCCAGAGTGATAAAAGTGTCTTTGATATGCTTATAAGACACTGGTAGCTGGGGGGCCCCAAATAGCTTCAAGCAGGGGCTGGTCACTGGAAAGACCAAGGCATGATTAGAGGGTTGGGACTTTCAGCCTTACCTCCCAACTTCTAGGGAGGGTAGAGGGGCTGAAGGTTGAGTTGATTATCAATGGCCAGTGATGTAATCAATCATGCCTACCTAATAAAGCCTCCATAAAAACCCAAAGGGCAGGGTTCTGAGAGCTTCCAGGTTGCTAAATATGTGGAGGTACATGGAGGGTGGAATGTCTAGAAAGGGCAGGGAAGCTTCATGCCTCTTCCTCCATCCCTCATCCTGTGCATCTTTTCCACCTAGCTATTCACCTGTATCATTTCTAACATCCTGTATTAGTCCCTTCTCCCTGCTATAAATACCTGGGATTGAGTAATTTATAAAGAAAAGAAGTTTAATCAGCTCACAGTTCAGCAGGCTATTCAGGAAGCATAGCAGCTTCTTTTCTGAAGAGGCCTCAGGAGACTTACAATTATAGTGGAAGGAGAAGAAGCCCACACATCTTAAATGGCCAGAGCAAAAGGAAGACAGAGAGTGGGGACGTGCCACACACTTTTAAACAACCAGATCTCGCAACCACTCACTCACTATACAAGAGCAGCACCAGGGAGGAAATCCGCCTTCATGATCTAATCACCTTCCACCAGGCCCCACCTCCAACACTGAGGATCCAAACCATATCATATCCTTTGTGATGAATGGGTAAATGTAAGCAGTGTTTCCTTGAGTTCTGTGAGCTGCTCTAACAAATGAACCCAAGGAACGGAATCCTCATGGGAACCCTCAATTTATGACCAGTCAGTCAGAGGTCTAGGTAGCAACCTACTACTTAAAATTGGCATCTGAGTGGAAGCAATCCTGTGCGACTGAGCCTTCAGCCTATGGGATCTAATGCTATCTCCAGGTAGATAGTGTCAGAATTCAGTTAAATTATAGGATAATTGTGTCTACGGAAGAATTGGTTGTAGGTGGAGGAAAACCTCCACACATTTTGGTGACTGGAAGTGTTGTACTGGTTGAGTATGTGAGACTAGGAAAAACTGTTTTTTTCTTATATATCTCTTACATTTCCTTTACTTTGAAACTTTTTCTCTGTGACCTCAGGAATCTCATTGCATCATCAGCAAACTCCCTGATACACCCAGCCTCTTCAATGACCATTCTTTAGCTGTGTAGGTATTTCCATGAAACATACCTGACTTCTCAGTTTCTTGATTCCATCTCCAATTACATTCTTCACTGTGCTTAAGTCACTCAATCCCATGGCCACCCCTAGACCGTGTCATCTAGCCTCTGAACCCATGACTTTTGAGTCCTCCTGTTCTTTTCATTTGTTTATTTCCCAAACTAATTAAGATCTGTAGTCTTTCTGCTTTCTCCTTTCCTCTTATATAATCCACTTGCTGTCCCCTATTCCTTCGCTACTAAGGAAGGCCTCCATGGCTCATAACATTGGCCTCCGACTAGTGTTCTCAACTCCATTACTTCATTATTTTTCTGTTTTATCTGCCTGACAAATTTTAGAGTGTGTACTTTGAACCCAGCTATCTGTCTCAGCCATTCCTTTACCTAGGCTGTTGGGCACTGTAGAAAAAATCGCCCTGTCACACAGCTTGGGGCCACCTTAAATTTGTGCTCAGCAACCTCAAGTGGGACCTCAGTGCTGCCTGCAGTCCTACTCTATTCCCTGGCCTGCCCATTGTCTCAGTCTCCAGAGGGATATTTCAAGGATTCGCCTCTTTCTACACCTCCACGTGTTGGTCTCTCTACCCTTCTCATTCTCAGTTGGTGATTTTTTCCCCCACACATCAGAGTTGGGTGGGGTAGATGTTATGAGATGTGAGCAGTCTCAGTTTTCCATTACCACCTATACAATTTTTTTTTTTTTTGAGACAGGGTCTCTGTTGCCCAGGCTGGAGTGCAGTGGCATGATCATGACTAACTGCAGCCTCAACCTCCTGGGTTCAGGTGATCCTCCCACCTCAGCCTCCCGAGTAGCTGAGACTACAGGCGCATGCTACCATACCTGGCTAATTTTTTGTAGAGATGGGGTTTCCCATGTTGTCCAGGCTGGTCTCAAACCCCTGGGCTCAAGTAATCCACCTGCCTCAGCCTCCCAAAGTGCTGGCATTACAGGCATGAGCCACCACACCCGGCCACAACCTATAAACTTACTTGCATCTTTACACATTTTTTTGACCTTGCCTTTTATTATAACAGAAAAACTCCCCTACTTCTATCCAAGGCTGATCTCTTGGCCTGACACTCTGGGTCCCATCTCCCTCTGACTTCTCATTGACCTCACTCTCTCAGTTATTCCTTCACTCTCCTACCTTTATAGTCAACCTCTTCCTCTCCACTAGCTCCTCCCTTCTCAGACTAAAAAAGCCACATTCCCTTCCATCTACCATCCTCTCCTCTTGCCAGCTAAACTTCTTGGAAAAGTTGTCCACTCACTGTTTTAACTTCCTCACCTCCCACTCACTCTCCAAAATTCCTCTCTCCAAAATAACCCGTGGTCTCCATGTAGCTAAATTCAAGGGGCACTTTTCAGTTCTCTCCTTATTTGACCTGATGGCAGCACTTAACATGTCCTCCTTTTTGATACTTTCTCTTTCCTGGGTATCTATGGCACCATCTACATGCTCCCAGATATTTTTCTCCATCTCCAACCCTTCACTTGAGCTTCAGACCCTATAGGTTCCACAGGCATCTTAAACTCAAACTGAACTCATTTTCGCTTCAAATCTGTTATTTCCTCCTGAATTCTCCCTGGAGGTAGCATGGACTCATTGCTGCAGCTAGTCATTTGTGTATCATTCCTTACTGCTATCTTCATCATTCCTCATGTCCAAGTGCATCACCAAGAACTCTTGATCCTGCCACCTGAATACCTCTCCTACCTTATTTCTTGCCTCCTTCCCCTCTACTCTCATCAGGTCTCACCTAAATCCCTGTTTCCAGTCTTCCTCTCAAACCATTTCCCATGCAGTAGCCATGTGAGTGTAATAAGCAAGGAGTCTCATAGATGCAAGAGTCCACAAATCCTCAGGTGTGCGGTCGTGGAACATTTTTTCCTGGAGTAAATTTGATTTCTGAATCTGAACCTCCAGCCTTCCTCTTGGTAGACAACTTCATCTAGATTATCTTAAATGAATTCAGTGATTTGTCTGTCAACTGAGATTCCACAAATATTTTAGTTCAGAATTCAGTTTCAAACTTTCCTTCCCCTGTTCTTGCCTTTTACTCTTGGGGCTCCTAGGGCTGGCTCCCCAAGGGAAGTGAGGAAGCAGATGAAGGTCCATGTGTGAGTAGCAGGTGGGGCTGGGGGAGCTGTCCATCTAGTCTTTTCCGGAGTGGTTCTAAAGCTGGCCTAAGGCGCTGATGCCATTATTGTCTATTCTCTCAGCATAGGCAGGCCCCAGCATGTCCTCTAGAGTACCGGATCCTGCTGGTTCTGAAGGGTGAGGACGGGCTGTCTGGGTGCACATGCAGGTCTCACGTAGTTTCATCTCACAGAGGGGCAGCTATGTCCCCTACAATGCCAGCAAGCAATCCAGGAACATTCTTTCCTTTTGCCGTGCTCATCCGCTTTCATATCAGATCATTTCTTCTCCTCACAGCACAGAGGTGAAAAACCAGTTCACATTTACACATTTGTATGAGCTGGTTTCATTTTAATTATTTCACCTCTGAGTTAAAGTGCAGAGTTAAATTGTGCAGTGTAGAGTCTGGATTTCTCTCAGCAGCAGACAATCTCCACAATCATTAATTTGCTTTCCACTGTCCCGGCAAAAGAGTCAGGTGGGGTGTGTGCCTGTTTTTCTGTGTATGTGCATGTTGGTTGGGGCAAGGATCAGGCTGGCAGCCCAGAGCCCAAGTAGAGAAATTAGTGGAGAGAATACATTCCATTAATACTTCACATATTATCCTGTCATGTGTTCTTTCTAAATCATGAATCTGAACAGGTCTTTCAATTGCTTAAAGCCATCTTCAGCTCCCCCATTGCCTTTTAAGATAAAGTCTAAGCTTGTAAACTTGATTTACAAGTTAAGATCTGTTTACAGATGATCTTTCCCATCTCATTTGCCACAATTTCCTCTCTTCTTTCAGTTCCATGGGCTCACATACTCTCTTGCCTCTGGACTTTCTCACATTCCTAGAAGATTCTCTTCAACTTTTCCCTACACCTGGCTAATTCTTGCACATTCCTCTGATCTCTGGTTAAACACCACCTCTTCTCTAAGTCCTCCTTGTCCTCCCTCCTCCCTCTGACTTTGATTTGTCCCTGCTATGCACACCCGTAACCTTCTCATATCATAGCACTTATCAAATTCTAATTTTTTTTTCTTTCCCACTTGACTATAAATGCTTTTAAGACAAGAATATCTGTCTTGATCAGTGTTCACTCTCCAGCACTAGCATGTACCTGACACCTGGCAGATACTCAATAAATATTGTCAAATAACAAATGAATAAATAACTGAAGAATAAATTGAATGTGAAAGCCAGGTGCTGGCTTCATGTGAATTTTTTTTTTTTTTTGGAGACAGAGTCTCTGTTGCCAGGCTGGAGGGCAGTGGTGCAATCTCGGCTCACTGCAACCTCTGCCTAGAGGGTTCAAGTGATTCTCCTGCCTCAGCCTCTCAAGTAGCTAGGACTACAGGTGTGCACCACCACGCCCAGAGAATTTTTGTATTTTTAGTAGAGATGGGGTTTCACCATGTTGGCCAGGATGGTCTTGATCTCTTGACCTCATGATCCTCCCACCTTGGCCTCTCAAAATGCTGGGATTACAGGTGTCAGCAGCTGCACCTGGCCTGACTGTCTTTTACTCTATAGCAGGACTTAGTACTTAATTGTGTTTTCCCAAAAGCAAAGCAGCTCCACAGAGCAGAGGTGGGCGATGTAGATTTGACCGACAATTTTATGAGGAGACATAAAAGAAGGTTTAAATGGCAGGCATTTCTGTTCTCCCCTCAGAGCTCCTCCCCTTTGGTTTCCAGACATTGGGTCTTCTTCTCTTTTGACCCTTCCTTCCTCCCATTCTCTCACCCCAAACTCAGCCTCTACTTCCCTTTTCTAAGCAAATATCACCCTGAGAGGACTATGGAGGATGAACTGGAGAGAGACGAGGCTAGTATCAGGGAGTTCCATTTAATAGACCATTGAATGAGGCCAGGCAGAGATGATGAAGGCCTGAGTTAAGAAAATCACAAAATGGCCTGAATCCCAGGACTTTGGAGGCTCAGGTGGGAGGACTGCTTGAAACCAGGAGTTCAAGACCAGCCTGGGCAATATAGTGGACCCTGTCTCTACAAAACAGAAATTTTTTAAAAAGGAAAAGAAAATGACAAAATGAAGAGCAAGGTGGGGTTTACAAGATGTTTGGAAGGGAAGATCAAAGGGATGTGAGAATTGATTGGATTGGAGTAGAAGAGAAAGAGGAATATAGGGCATGTGTCAAGGTCTGGTGAATGCAAAAGGAGAAATAAAGAAAAGAAAAGAGGGTAGGGGTTGAGAGTTCCATAGGATTAGAATTATTACCAAGGGAAGTAGGAAAGAGGATTAAGCAGAGAAGGACCAATATAAGGATTATTATCACCAGAGAGTCTAACAGGTTAGAGACCAAAATTGGTATGGGCACTAGTATTTAAATTGTGTTATGTAGAGTTGGGGTCTCTCTCAGTGCCAGACGATCTCCACAATCATTAATTTGCTTTCCACTCTACTGACAAAAGAGTCAGGTGGGGTGCGTGCGTGTTTTTCTGTGTATGTGTGTGTTGATGGAGGGAAAAGTGCAGGTTGGCAGCCCAGAGCACAAGTAGAACAGAAATAATTGTGTGATTTTCTTTAATAACAATAACTTGGGCTGCCTATGGTAATAGCTGAGAAAATGGATAGTAGGTTGATTAAAGACTTGGGATTTCTGAGACATTGGGCCAGAAGGACCAAGAAGCGAAATGATTGATGATTTTATGAAAACAATGTTCAAAGTCATGAGCAATGGCATCTAGGCTCAATAGAGATAGAAATGCGCCAGGATGGGGTTGACAGATTGGGGAGCTGGTGGGGGTAAAAGAGCAGGGGCCATGCTTGGTGCAATGTTTACAGGAAATAGGAGTCCATAGGGTGTGGGACCCAAGAGGAAAACAAACTGTGGAAAGGAGAAGTTACTGTTCTTTCTGTGAAATGAAACAGAAGAAGAAATATCATCTTTAAGTTTTTCTCAGTAGAGAAAAAGCAATGAGAGGATACCCACATTGGAGAATCTTGATTTCCTCTATTAAGCAAAAGGAGAAAGTTACATGCAGTGGTCGAACTGGGGCTTGAGGGAAATTTGGAAAAGGAGTCAGCTGATATTGGCTTGGATCAGATTTTTACATTTTTAATTTCCATTTTCAGCAGTATCTTTTGCTTGCGAGCAGAAACAGAAAGTACGTGGTGGACTTCACTGAGGGATGGAGATTTTGAAGACAGGAATGGTTGAAGAACAAAGTGAGTGAGGACACCTACCGGGATTATTGCTGAAATCCTTATGGGGGTAACTGGCTGAGAAAAAGGCCAGAGAGGACTGACAGGCCTTTGGCACTGTGAGAACAGTATAGGAGAGGGAGCAGTGATAGTGAACAAACAGAAAGTTCAGTGGCCCCAATAAAAATAACATTCAGAATCTTCCAGATACTTTCTCCATAACATGAAAAGGTAAATGCCCCTTTAAATCATTAACTAAACTGGCACTCAGATCTGGGCAGGCCCTCCCAGGTCGGGCTGTTTTGTTTTGCCAGGAATTGATAAACTTTGTGACCCCTCCAGGGTGAGTGAGCATGATCCATCTTTCCTGTCTGGACAAGCTTGATCCAGCCTCCTTCCTCCTGCTGAAGCAGGCCTGAGGTGTGTGCCAGGATTCCATGTCTTATGCTAATACGCACATTCCACATCCCAGCTCCTGCTGGTACTGCCTTTAGGCTTTTAGCAGGCCCTGCTTTGACCTCTCCTGCCTGTACCCCTCACTACAGAGTGAGGAGACTGTGGCACCCAGGGTATGTGTCCACGCAGAACCACCTTACCACATTGCTTCCTTCTAGACTACACTCTGGATAACTTGGACCACCTCAGAATTCCTTGCTCATATGCCACAAGCCCACTTCCAGGGCCTGCCTATTCTCCAGACCCATCCCCCCAAGGGCAAACCACATCACTAGTATGTGTGGTCAGCCTGAGAGGTGGCCAAGGGTAGCCTATTTGCATAGGCATGCACAGGGTATGGATGTGTGAATTGAGGCATCTACATGCATGCAGGAGAGGCCCTTCTCATTCAGAGTCAAGGATGGGAAGAGAAGGGGAATGTTTCAGGTTGGGGGTTCAGCTCTCCCTATGTTTCTCTGTCCTGGTGCAGAACTCCAAGGAGTCCAAGCCTTGCACATTCAAACCTGATCTTCAGGTCATTTGGAAGACAGAGTTATCAAGGTAGGAAAATAGAACGTATTTTATTTAACAGTTTGACTTAAAACTTTTATATCATTAGACACATGGAATATGGGCCTCCATTTGTACTCTTGCCCTTGGCCCCACAAATGTTAGGGAGAGGCCTGGCTCCTGCAAGGTACTATTTACCTGTTGTGAAGAATAGCCCTTCAAAAGTATTATTGTAAGTCTATTTGACATAATATGTCCAAATTGTATTACAAGGTGGTAAAAAACAACAATCCACTAAAAATCCTCTTTGAATTTCTAAAAAAGTTTTGGTAGCCTAAACCCTTTCCCCAATTTTTGATCTCACATCATGTCATTTCAGAGTATGTTTTCCTGTTTTATTAATGTTTATATTTAAGCTGAATTTTCTAAAAGAATTGTGTATGTTTTTATTCTATTGTGACATTCAAGGTATGCAGCTAAGCCTTGAGTATAAGCCCCATCAGCTAAGTAAACATAAAACATATCTTCAGTACATCCCTTTTGATCTTGAGGATTATTTATCACTTTTTCATAAGTTTCAGAGTTCCAGATAGTTACTGATACATTCAATCTGACCAGTGCTAGATTTGAGACTTGTCCCACAGATCCACATAGTATATCTTCATTCCTTCATTAATAGATTTTTTTTTCATTTTTATAAAATGTTTGTTGAGACATGGGGGTCTCACTATGTTGCCCAGGCTGGTCTTGAACTCCTAGCTTCAAGTGATCCTCCCAACTCAGCCTTCCAAAGTATTGGGTTACAGGTGTGAGCCACCACACCCAGCCTAGATTGCAATGAAGGGAGTAGAATTAGGTGACACTGAAAATGTTGGGTCATAAACCACAGTGAAGGAAAGGGAGGCAACTGTTAGATCATCTGACTTGGCCCACGGTCCTTATCCATTTGTGCCTTGGCAAACCCTCTGCTACATCTGAATCTCAAAATGGGGATGAGCCCTTGGGAGAGTCTATGCTGGGACCCTTCTAGTAGTAGTTAAAAATCTGCAAACAAATCTTGAAGCCTTATTTGTTTGATAACAGTGTGAGAGGTGGGAGGTTCAGTTTCTAAATTTAGAGTCAGGAAAGAGCATTGATCTAGGCTTAAGAAGCCTCCAGTCCTTGACTCAGAGCTCTGATTAGATTGTTGGTTGAGTGACACAAGGCAATCATCTCACTTTTCTGTTGCTGAGCTTCTCCTGCTATAGAATGTGGGCAGGAGTGTGGAGGGGGAGAATTTATTTCATTTCCTGTTTTCCAAACTTACTAAACTGTGGAAACTTTCTTTTGCAGCATTGGACAAAACTAATGTTCTAAGGAACACTCTTTAGGGAAGGTTAGCCGGCTCAGTGGTTCTCAACAGGCGTGTGGTACACACTTAGTAATGTCTGGAGATGTTTTTGGTTGTCACATCTGGGGATCCACAGATGCTGCTAAGCATCCTGCAAAGCCTAGGGCAGCCCTCCACAACAGAGAATTATCCAACTCAAAATGCCAGTCATTCTAAGGGGCTGAAAAACTCTGGACTGGATGAACTATCTCAATTCTCTTTCAACACTAACATTTAAATGTGGTGTTTCTTGTTTTTTAAACATACAAAATTTTATTTCTCTTGTCAGCTATGAGTCTGGATGAATCTGCGGACAGCTTTCTTCCATGTGTTGGCTCCATAATTCAGCTGCTTTGATTTTTTGACATCTTCCTATCAATATGTGCTTCTATGATTTCCTTGGCAGAGAAAGAGAAACCAGAGAGAATCATATTCTGAATCTTAAATGCTTCTATCTGGATGGGATAAATGTCTCTTCTACTTTTTTTTTTTAATAAGAAGCTTTACTGAGATATAATCCATATATCATATAATTTACTCATTTAAAGCATAAAATTTGGCTGGGTGTGGTGGCTCACACCTGTAATCCCAACACTTTGGGTGGTTGAAGTGGGTAGATCTCTTGAGCCTAGGAGTTTAAGACCAGATTGGGCAACATGACAAAACCCCATTTCTACAAAAAATACAAAACTTAGCCAGGCGTGGTGGCAGCACCTGTCATCCCAGTTACTTGGGAGACTAAGGTGGGAGTATTACTTAAGGGTGGGAGACAGAGGTTGCAGTGAGCCAAGATTTTGCGACTGCACTCTAGCCTGGGTGACAGAGTGAGACTCTGTCTTAAAAAAAAAAATTCAGTTAAAATAAAGTGTAAAACTCTGTAGTTTTTAGTGCATCCACAAAATGTGTGCAATCATCTCTATACTCAATTTTAGCACATTTGAATCACCCCCAGAAGAAACCCTGTACCTATTAGCAGTCATTCCAGTTTTCTCTCAACACCTCCACCTCAGCCCTAGGCAACCACTAACCTATTTCTTATCTCTATAGGTTTACCTATTCTGGATATTACATATAAATGGAATCATGTCCTTTGTAACTCTCTTCTTTCACTTTGCAGAATGTTTTCAAGGTTCATTCATGCTGCAGCATTCTCAGTATTTCCTTTCTATTGCTGAATAATATTCCATTGTATGAATATAACACATTTTATTTATCCATTTATCACTTGATGGACATTTGAGCCATTTTTACTTTTTAGATATTATGAATGATACTGCTATGAACATTTTCCTGCAAGTTTTTACATGGACGTATGTCTTCATTTCTCTTGGATTATATATCTAAGAAAAGATTTGCTGGATCATGTGATAACTTTATGCTTAGACTTTTGAGAAACTGCCAGACTGCTTTCCAAAACAACTGTGCCATTTTACATTCCCACAAACAATGTATAAAGTTTCTAATTTTTCCGCACCCTTGTCAACACTTAAATTATCTGTCTTTTTGATTCTAGCGATCCTAGTGTGTGTGAAGTAGTTTCTCACTGTGATTTGGACTTGTATCTTCTTGAAGGCTAATGATATTGAGCATCTTTTCATGTGCTTATTTTCTCTTCTTTATATAAATATCTATTCAGATCCTTGGCCCATTTTTAAACTGGGCTATTTGTCTTTTCATTATTGACTTGTAAGCGTTATTTTTATTTATTCTAGATACACATCCCATATTAGATAGGTGATTTGCAACCTATCTAATTTCCTATTCTAACCAATTTCCTCCCATTATGTAAATTTCTTGCTGGTGTCCTTTGAAGCAAAAAAGTTTTCTGTTTTGATGAAGTTAAATGTGTATGTTTTCTTTGGTTGCTTGTGCTTTCGATGTCATATCAAAAAACCATTGCACAACTCAGGGTCACGAACAGTTATGTCTATGTCTTCCAGACTTTTATCATTTTAGCACTTACATTTAGGTCTTTGGTCTTTTTTGTGATTTTTTTAAAAAAATATTTGGTGTTCCAGAGAAAAGAAAAAAAATAAATAAAATTAAGTAAATAAATAAATAAAATAATAAATATTTGGTGTGAGGTAAAGGTCCAATTTCATTCTTTTGCATGTGATATCCAATTATTCAGAACCACTTGTTAAAAAGCTGGTTCTTCCTCATTGGATTATCTTGGCACCCTTGTCAAAAATAAGTTGACTGCAAATGTAAAGGAATATGAGTTGTTAAAATACCTCCTCTGTGATGTCTATAATTTATTTTCTAAAATGATAAGTTATAGGTCACATCTCAAGTTACAATGACTCTTTTAAATCAAAAAGTTCAAAATAGAAGCACTTTCACAATTGTTTCTTCCCCCAAAGCCAGTTAATAAATTCTATTTGCAGATAAAAGCATGCTTTCCCTTCGAAAGTATTTCACCAACACAGGAAACCCAAATCAAAATAAGCTGGGAAACTGAGGAAACACAGAAAGTCTCCTTAATCTCTGGGCATATGCTCTAATTTCTCCTTTTTGTGCTCAGTTTTTTCCTTTTATCCAGAAATGTAACATTACCTTTTTATAAAATTCCTGGAGATTTATCATATCTCTAGTGTTTGGGTCTAGAATGTATTTCTTGGCTAAAAAGATCTCTTTACCCCACTTCCACATGTGGAAAGAAAGAAAACATGGGACTCTAATCTCACAAATGAGGCACAGGGTTGTTTCCTCAAATGAGACAAGGACTTTGGACAAGAACATGTTTGGGCTTGAGATCATTTTCGTAAACTCAAATGATTCTAGTTCTAGTCTGTCTTTATCGCTTACTATATTTTGTTTTCATTCATACTGATGAATAATAGACTTGATTGTGTTCCATCATTTATGTCATTAATATTTCCTTTATGTTTGAGTGCTGTGCAGCTCTCCTTGAAATTTGTATGAGGATTGAAATTGGTGGTGATTTAAAGTAATTAATTCATATGTCAGTCGTTAGCAAGGTCTAGTAATTAAAGTCTACTTTAGAGTAAGTTATTAACTCTCCAATAAAAAAAAACACTTTATCAACTTTTAGCTATTTATTCTACTTGAAAAATGAGATATTGACTGTACATAATCACCTATGTACTTTCACCACTGAACACTAGGGTCAAATTGAAATCTAGGTTGTTGAAGTTCATAGTTTAAATCTAGAATAAACCAGTTCAGGTTGATGGGGATAGGGAGAGAGTGCTCTTGGGTCTTGTTATCTTTGCAATATTGTCTCCTTCAATTTTGCAAAGTCAATTGTTGCTGTCTTCAAAATTCTCAAACTTCTAAACTAAAAACACCCTAGACCAAGGATTGCATATTGAGATCTGAGATATCATAGTGCTTTATTATGATTTATTTTATAATGCGTTTTAAAAAAAAAACAAACTTTAGACGCTATGATTTCCTTGTGAACAGGGTGGAGGAAAGAAAACAAGTTACATATAATGCATGGGACACAAGTGCAGGCCCTTTATTTGCAGGCCTAAACTAGTCACAAGTTTCCATCTTATGATAGCAAGTTTTCTTTTATTCTGCTCTGTTTTTTTGTCTTGACATCTGGTTACTTTTATTCAGGTTGAGGGCATCTTATAATGGGCCCTTTGCTTCCCTCCTGTTGGCTTGTGATGAACTAATACCAAAGTTAATCCAGGTCTGACTCTTTCATGTGGTCAGTGTGGCTTGGGTAATGTTTCCCAAGCCAAGCTTATCATCAGAATTACCTGGAGTGGTTTGTAAATAACTTTTCAGGCCTTATTCCAAGCCTACTGAATCTGGATCTCTGGTGTGAAGCCTGTGAATCTGTATGTTTGAAATCTTCCCAGGGGATTCTGATATCCAGCCACATTTGGGTCATAGTCCAGAATGCAGTCATGCATTGCTTAATGACAGGTATATGTTCTGAAAACTGTGTCGTTAGGTACTTCTTCATTGTAAGAAGATCATAGAGTGTGATGACACAAACCTAAATGGTATAGCCTACTATACACCTAGGCTATATGGTATAGCCTACTGTTCCCAGGCTACAAACCTATATAGTATGTTGCTGTACTGAGCACTGTAAGTAATTGTAATGCAATAGTAAGTATATGTGTATCTAAATGTATCTAAACATAGGAAACGTACAGTAAAAATACAGTATTCGAATCTCATGGGACCACCACTATATAAGAGCTCTATAGTTGAACTGAAATGTCGTTTTATGGCCCATTACTTTACTTGGATTCCAGGACTTCGCAGATGCTTGGAGGTCTTATGGGTTTGGCCACAGGACATTGCTGCTGAGAAACTGCCATCTGCTTGCCAGATATTCTGAAAAAAACAGAGTTGCCTATTTACAACCTGTTCTTCAAAACTAACTACTAGGTTGACAAAAAGGCCTAGGTTTCTTCTCTGTCCACTCTCAATCCTTCGGTCTGTCCCTGTGACTTATTTGCTCCTTCAAGCTGCCCAGAAGTGGTGCTGGTGAAAATAAAATAGACTTTGGTCATATAGACCTGTCATGGACTTCCAGCTCAGCCTCTTCTATGTGTGTTGTTTGCCTCATCTGTAAATGTAGTTAATATTGTCCTCTCAAAGACATTAGGAAAATCAGAAGAATATATTTATGTAACACCTGGAACAAGTGTACCCTGCATTAGGCATTATTTGTTTGGTTTTACCTGTCCACCTCAATGAACATGCTGAGTTAATGAAGTTTGTTCATCAGTTTTCCCTGATCATAGCCTTTTAGATTGCTCTGGGCAGTGTTTGTCAAAGTAGGAGACACAAACAACCTGCCTGTGATTGGTGGCAGAGAGGACAGAAATCTGCTCTTATGCACTCTAACTTTCTGCACTTTTCAACTTTTTGTTGAAATATACATACAGAAAAGTGTATTTCTTTAAGTGAACAGCTCAGTGACTTTTCCTAAACTGAACACACCAGCACACAGATCAAGAAACATTACCAGCACCCCCAAAGCCTCCTCTGCAGGCACACTTTAAGAACCACTCGAAGAACCCAGCTGGGGCACTGTCCTCACCTGCTGTCCTGCCTTTCCCTAGCAGGCCAAATCTGCGTGCAGTGTTGGCTATCGCCAATCTGTGAGGCTCGGCCTGTAGCCTCACATACACCCTTCACAGTGATGCAACTTCATTTGTAAAAGGGGTCACAAAGGGTGTTTCCATCATTTATATTCCTAGCATACACCCTAAACTGCTTAAAGCAAATGAATTCAGGTCCCAGCCAAAAAGGAGTGGAGACCAGTCACTGCCTGAAAGCATCCGCTTATTACAACACTCTAGCCATTTTCTCACGGAAGGGTAAATGAGGTGGATTCTAGTGTAATTACCTTTATATAATTGAAAACTAAATCACTGATGGCTGCAGAGTTTAAATATCCATTTAAATACTTTAAATTTATTGCACTTATTTTTGCAGGACATGCTGCTACCAAATAGGCTATTAATTTTTCTAGTGGATTAAAATCTGAATGGGTACATTAAAAACTAACACAGCTCAAACAGATGTCCTCTCTTTCCAAAGATTATTAAAGAGAGTTTTTTTTTCTTTAACCCAGCTATTCAAATACTCTATTAGACCAGAACCTGTAATAATACAGGCCTTATCCAAAAGGGATCAGGTTTCTATGTAATATAATTAGGCAAGACTTTAAATAGTAAAACATGCACCTGTGGTGCTTTTGTCTCTAGCTCCACGAATTTCAACATGCAAACAAATCAAGGAGGGGTGGGGTATTATCATGCAAATTCTGCTTCCATGGGTGTTGGAGCCTGGGATTCTGCCTTTCTAACAAGCTCCCAGGTAAGTGCTGATGCTGCTGATTTGAGGGCCACACACCTTGAGGAGCAGGAAGAATATTCATTCTAGAAGAGTATTCAGCACGGACTGGAGGCCTGAATACATATCTGAGCTCAGTTTTCTGGTGTATATACAGACTTGAAAAAAAAATTAGTAGAGATGGGGTCTCACCATGTTGGCCAGACTGGTCTCGAACTCCAGGGCTCAAGATATCCTCTCGCCTTGGCCTCCCAAAGTGCTGGGATTACAGGCATGAGCCACTACATCTGGCCTATATAGACTATTTCTAAGGTTCACTCTAACTGTACAATTTCATGATTCAGTCTCTCTTTGGCCATTAACTAATTTTTCTTTAGGCTTCTGATTCTCGTTGTTTATAAGCTGCTATATTAGATAATGTTCTGTACTGGAAGGCCAGATAAAGAGTCTTACTTATGGCCGGTAAGTTTTATTTTTCAATCTTCTACAAGTCTGCCTCAACCCATGGGAAATCTTGGCTAACAGTAACATGATACTGGGCTTGGACCATAAACTAAACTTGAGTCAGCAATGTAGGGCTTTGGTTAGATAAGCAAGTATGAACTTGGGAATATAACCAAAAGAAAGGGACAATTAATCCTACTAGAATAGGCAGTATTTGCATGAATACTTTTTTCAAATATCCACAACTGGGAAAAGCTACAGAACATGTAAAGAAAAGTTAAAAGCATGGCATTATATAGCTAGTGCAGAGAGAACAAAGAATGCCTTAAGAATAATTGTTGAATGACAACAGAAACCAGCATATTCTCTGAAGTAAACAGCTTTTAGAACATCAAAATAGATTTAGGTTACCTCTAAAGCAGAACTTTCCCATGATAATGATAATCCTAGGTGGTAGGATTGCCAGTGGTAATTTTCTTTCCGAAAGATTCTTACAACCAGCCATAAACCTACTGCATTGCTTATCAGTTGTGTTATTAACTGATATATCGGTTGGAATTCAGTGCAGACACTTATCTAGGTATTGAATACTAAGAATTACATGCTTAAAATTTTTATGCTCTTACCATTAGAAGGGCTGGAAAATGGCTGAGGGAGAAGCCTTCTTCCAGCCCTTCTAATGGTAAGAGCATTAAGAGGGCTGCTCTTGGGATTACACTTCAGTCCACACAGCTACAGTCTAGAGGCAAGGAAGCTATAGAGTCCACTGCTGACATTACAGTCATTTATCACCAATGAAGTTAGTGGCAATACAGAGGCACAGAAAGTCTGGTCACTAAAAATCACATTTAATGTTGCATGCACATCAACAACTACCAGTGAAAACTAATAGGCAGCCAGGCATGTTGGTGCATGCCTGGAGTCCCAGACATTAAAGAGGCTGAGTGTAGTCCCACACATTTAGGAGGCTGAGGTGGGAGGATTGATTGAGCCCAGGAGGTCTAAGCTACAGTGAGCTGTGATTGTACTACTGCACTCCAGCCTGGATAGAGCAAAATTCTTTCTTGAAAATAAATAGAGAGGGAGGGAAGGAGGAAGGAAAAGAAAGAGAAAGAGAAAGGAAGGAAGGGAAAGAAAAGGGAAGGAAGGGACGGAGGGAGGGAGGGAAGGAAGACTAATAGATAGGGGAAATAGTCTCTCTCTTCCTTTTACCTTTCAAATTTCACATCATTATATCTGATTGGCACAATCTAAATTGTATAACAAATCCTATTAGCAGCTCAGCCTAGAATTATAGTTATTGAGTTTTGTTTTCAACTCAGTATAAGTCCTTTTTTTTTTTTTTTTTTTTTTTATAAGATGGAGTTTCACCATGATGGCCAGGCTGGTCTTGAACTCCTGGCCTCAGGTGATCCACCCACCTCGGCCTCCCAAAGTGCTAGGATTACAGGCGTGAGCCACCGCCCCCAGCCTGTAAGTCCATTTCTATTGAAGTATAGCATACAGAGAGAAAAATGCACAAATTATAATCAGAGAGCTTGATGAATTTTCATAAAGTAAACACCCCTACATATAGCTAGTACCCAGATTGGAAGGCAGAAACTATTACCATACCAGAAGCTCCCTTCATGATCTTTTCTAGGCATTATCCTCCCTCAAATTGACTGTAATCTTGGCTTCTAATATGCTAGACCAATTTGGCCTATTTGTAAACATTAGACAAAATGGAATAATACTGTGTGTATTCTTTTATTACTGGCTTTTTATATTCAACATTATATTTTCGAGATTCATTTGTGTTGTGTATAGTCATAGTACCTTCGTTTTCATTGCTGTACAGTATTCCATTGTATGAATATAACACAATTTATGCATTCTAACAAGATGGACATTGGGTTGCTTCCAGTTTGAGATTATTGTAACTAGTGCCACTATGAACATTGGTGAACACACACGCGTGCACACACATACACACACACACACACATTTCAGTTGGATATATAAAAGTAGAATTTCTCTGATGCATGGGGTTTGAGTAGATACTGCCCAACAGTTTTTCACGTCTTCATCAAAACTTGATCTTTTTCATCTTTTAAATTTTAGCCTTATTTTTAAAGACTAATCTAGTGTATTGAATCTCATTGTTGTTTTCATTTTCCTGATATCAAATAAATTAAACACCTCTTTAATGTTTATTGGCCATTTGAGTACCCTCTTCTGTGAAATGCCTATTCATGCATTTTGTGTGATTTTTCTATGGGCTTGTCTGCCTTTTCTTGTTCTTTGTAGTTCTTTATTCTGAATATGAGTCCTTCATTGGGTGTATGTATTGAGAATATCTTTTGGCACCCTGTGGCTTTTTTTTTTCACTCTTTTATTAATGTCTTTTGATGAAGACATTTGTAATTTTGAATTAGTTCAGTTTATCAGATGTTTTCCTTTATGGTTCATTTATTTTGTGTGTCTCCAGTTGAAGAAACCTTTTTGGACTCCAAATCATAAGAGTATTCTTCTGTTTTCTTGCGAAACTGTTATTTTTTAACTTAGATTTACAATTTATCTAGTATTGACTTTTATGGATGGTGAAAAGTGGGAAATATAGTTTCGAGCCTCCCAGTTTCTGTAATTCTGTAGAGATGGAGTATATAGAGAAGGTAGTGAAAATGTATGCAAGAAATCATAACTAACAGTTAACTTAGGTGATTGTTTACACTTTAAACAGTGATATGGTTAGGCTTTGTAACCCCACCCAAATCTCATCTTGAATTGTAATCCCCAGGTGTTGAGGGAGAGCTCTGGTAGAGGTGATTGGACCATGGGGGAGGTTTCCCCCATGCTGTTATCATGATGGTGAGCGAGTTCTCACAGATCTGATGGTTTTATAACGGACTCTTCCCCTTTGCTTCTCTCTCACTCTCTCCTGCTGCTTTGTAAAGAAGGTGCCTACTTTCCCTTCACCTTCCACCATGGATAAGTTTCCTGAGGCCTCTCCAGCCATGTGGAACTGTGAGTCAATTAAATCTCTTTTCTTTATAAATTATCCAGTCTCAGGTAATATATTTACAGAAGTATAAAAACAGACTACTACAAACAGGTAGCTCTAAACTGGGAGTTTTTCTTAACTCCTTTTCAAGTTTGATTTTCTGTGATAATGAATTTTCACATTTCACACTTCCCTAATGCCAAAATATTCACCTCCAGCAGCTGTTTTGACTCTTTCTTATCCTGCTCCTTGGAAGAACGTCATTGTCATTGCTGCCAGAGCACTGTGTTCTTTTTCAGAAGTTACAGCAAGAATCGATCTGCTTTCTGTTTTTTGTTTTTTTTTTTTGAGACAGGGTCTTGCTCTGTCACCCAGGCTGGAGTACAGTGCCTTGATCTCAGCTCACTGCAACCTCCACCTCCCAGGTTCAAGCAATTCTCCTGCCTGAGACTCCAAGTAGCTGGGACTACAGGTGTGTGCCACCATGCCTGACTAATTTTTGTATTTTTAGTAGAAATGGATTTTACCATGTTGGCCAGGATAGTCTTCATCTCCTGACCTCGTGATCCACCCACCTTGCCCTCTCAAAGTGCTGGGATTACAGGCGTGAGCCACAGTACTCAGCCAGATCTGCTTTCAAATAAATGAAAAGAAGACCAGGGTTATAATTGGTGGGAAAAGGTGAATATTATAATTCTTTTAAAGCATTGTAGTCTTACCATATAATCTAAGATCATGTGATCAAGTACAGGGCATTTTTCTAAAAGGCTTGAGTAAAAATTGTTTCTCCTAAGGGGTTAAACAAACTCATGACCCTATATCTCCTCACTTGCAGGCACAACCACTCCCTGCATTTTTTTTTTTTCATGTGGAACACTTGATGTTTTCTCAATCTTATATAAGATGTTATACAAGGCTGGCATGGTGGGTCATGCCTGTAATCCAAGCACTCTAGGAGACCGAGGCAGGCGAATCACCTGAGGTCAGGAGTTTGAGACCAGCCTGACCAACATGGTGAAAACTTATCTCTACTAAAATACAAAAAAAAAAAAGAAAAATTAGCTGGGCATGGTGGCACATGCCTGTGATCCCAGCTACTCGGGAAGCTGAACCCGGGAAGTGAAGGTTGCAGTGAGCTGAGATAGTGACACTGCACTCCAGCTTGGTTGACAGAGCAAGACTCCGTTCCCCACCCCACCAAAACAAAAACTGTTACACAAAAGAGGTTTCAAATGAGTTCCTTACCTTCCTCAGATTTTTCTCCATAGGCTTCTTTAGAAATTATGGCATGGCTATTGGGACAATAAATTGTATCTAGAGCAAAATTCTTCTCAAGCCCCCTGTGCCTTATCCCCACTCTCTCTTTTGATATTTGGATATATCATTTGGTTCCCTAATAATAATAGCTGAAGTGAGTTGTGAAATATGACTTTTTTATTATTCAATCCAATTTCTATTCCATGGCCACATATCTCTGGGCTGTTAGGAAAAGTCATTTCAGCATATATTTTCAAGTTCATACCACACAGTAGCAGGATCTTACACAGTGCCAATTCTTCTGGAATGGGGCAGGTGTCTTAGCTGGTCCTTAATTAGTTCCAATGATGCAGCCAAGATTTATTAACAGTGTAGGGTTCCCATGACCCCTTTATGTTTAGGACCTTCTATTGTTTCTGAGTTACCCTAGAGGTCTGCTCATCTGCATAAATGCATCTGCATAGTCATTCCCCTAATTCCTACTTGCCAGGCACTCTTCTAATTACTCCATGTGCGTTGTCTCATTTAATCCTCATAATAACCCTATATGATAGTTGTTGCTATTATTATCTACATTTTATAGATGAGGACATTGAGGTTAGGTAATATGCCCAAAGCCTTTATATCTCATTATGCTGAAGTTTTGCTGTGGATTGACTCTCTTTACTTGTAAGTATGAGTGCTCATTAATAATCCATTGGCACACTCTCAGTGGGCTTCTCAAATCTTAGACAAACCTCTTGAAGAATTCATCTTTGCAAAGACCGATTACACCAAGGCATGTCAGTCATCTTAGTTAATTGTCTTATTCAATTCATGAAGCAAGTATTTCTAGGGACTGGCTATATACCCAGTACAAGTTCTGATGACCGAATGGGTTAAGGTGCGACAGTAGTACTAGAGTGCCTTTCATACGATCTTAAAAGTAAATTTTGTCCAAGTTATCAATCTTATCCTAATGGAATTTAACTTAATTCGAAAGAAACCTAAGTCCTTCAGTCACTAACTCATAGATTTAATACTTGGGACTCAGACATATGAACATTGTTGTTTTTGATGGCCACATTTTCTGGGTCATCTCCCAGAAGTAGCGTAAGTTTCTTCTTATGCTAATTTGAGTGCTACTAAACCCAGAAAGGCCCACCTTCACGCACTCCTCACCCGCCATGGTTCATGGTTCAATTCAGTCTCAATTCTCAATTTTCCAATTATCTAATAAATTGAAGACTTCCATTGGGAGTAGGTGAGGATGGAATCTTAAGGGAATTGAAAACGCCATTTCAGAGTCAACGTAGTTTTAGTAGGTTTTAGGGAGAAACCTGGTACCTAACCACTAAATATAAGGCTTTCATAGGAATCTATGTCCATGTCCCTAAAAAAACAATTTGAAACCCAGTCTGGTTATATTCCTTGATTAAGAACCATTTTATATTCCTTATATTTATTTGTACCTTAATTATTAAAAACCTGGCCACTTTAAGGTGGAACTTCTAGTATTTTCTCTACTCTTTACTCTTCTGCACAGCAGTAGATGTTTCTGTCCTGATACCAGCTCTTGACTTGAGCAAAGGCGCGCTTCTAGTTACTCAAGGGCGGACAGAGCTCTCTGGAAGGGACCGTTAAAGAATTTATAACAATGTTTTACAAAGTTCAAATTACTCTTGCTTATCTGGAATCTCTTGAAAATTAATCCCTAATTTGCTGAATGTAAGGTAACTTACTATGGGAGCTAGTTTTACTGAATGAAACATTTTGTCCTAGATTTTGGTGACCATGAGTGTCTCCTTCAACCCTGGAGAAGGATATCTGTTCTAGGTCATTCTTACTCCCTAGAAAGGAGGAAAATCAGAACCATTTCCTTTACACTGTCAGGTAGGTCTACTCAAATAGTCCATCATCCTGATAGCAGAATATCAAGGCTTCATAACAAGAAACATAGAATCCCTAACCCCAGAGAGTAATCAGCTTATCTCACCACTTCCCCTTTAGATTAAGAGCAACTTTAGTAGAATGAGTTCCCTGGGCACAGCACCTGCAGGTTATGTGACGGTGGTTTATAAACTTTTTAATTTGTTTTTGAGACAGGGTCTCACCTGGTCACCCAGGCTAGAGTGCAGTGGTGTGAACATGGCTCAGGGCAGCCTCAACCTCCTGATCTTAAGTGAAACTCTCTACTCACCCTCCCGGATAGCTGGGACTACAGGTGTGCACCACCACACCCGGCTAATTTTTGTCTTTTTTGTAGAGACCGGGTTTCGACATGTTGCCTATGCTGGTCTCAAAGTCCTGAGCTGAAGTGATCCACCCACCTCGGCTTCCCAAAGTGCTGGGATTACAGGCATGAGCCACAGCACCCAGCCTTGCTTTATCAACTTCAAAGCAGCATATACCACTACAGGTTTGTTGAAATTTTGTTTTTATATTTCCTTTGCTTTTTAGCCTAGAAAGTACTCTGACCAGCAAAAACGACACATTACACATGTTAAAACTATTGCTAGATTTCAGTGGTGGTGGTATGATAGTAGCAATAGCAAGAGAAACAAAAAGAAGAGTAAGGGTGGGGTATGTGTATGTCCATGCCCATGTGCTGGCTTTTTGTGCTGGCTTTTCTACATGCTCCAAGAAGATTTCTCAAAGCTATCTAGTGTTCAAATGGGAAGGAGCACAGATCAGATGGGGAATCTGCCCAGGTGTCAGAGAATCCATGTTAATCTTCTGACCAAAATAACTATCCATTCCAAGTTTATGTTATTATTTTTTGAAAAAATAACAATCATTTTCATAGCTAATACTCTTCAAAGACTTGTAGAGATTTTACCCACTTCATAAACTGTTTAAGATTTCTGAAGTTAGCTGTTAAGAACTTAGGTTAAGATAGCTCTGTCTTAAGAGCTGAAATAAATTATAATCTGGAAGTAAGAATGACCTAGAACAGATGCCCTTTTTCAATTCCACCTGAATGGAGACTTTAGGCTGAGTTCCACCTCCTTAGAAAAAAAGGCAAGGATGTGTATGGACTCAGTGAAGGGTGGAGAAATAAAGTTGGTAGTGACTCACTTCAGTTTTTGGAAGGAGGCGGATTAAGCTTCCACCCCCACAAGCCTGATGCTGAGAACTCCCACTTCGGAAGATGAGGCAGATCTTGACACGAAAGCAGTCTGAAGAAGCGTCCCACCCTAGAAAAGAAGTTAAACTCATTGTTAGATTTGAGACTGCACAACTAAAATGTAAGAAACACAAGTGTCCAGTATACTCAAAAGCCTTGAAAATGCACATTTTGTCCAGTGACCAATTTCAAATTTATAACTCTGTCTTCAGGAAGTTACTAAGCATGTGTGCAAAGATTAAACTACTAGGCAGATCATCCAAACTGTGTTCGTCATTCAGAAATAGAAAAGCAACCTAAGTATCCAACAGTAAGAGTTTAATTACACAAATACATCCATATCATATTTTTCATATTTAAAATAATGTTATAGATTCATATTTATTAATGTGATAAGATGTCTACAATATATTAAGGACAAACACAGGTGACCAACCAATACGTACTTGATGATTCCTTTTCAGTAAAATAAAAACATGTGTGAGTATATGTGTATGGTTTTAAAAGCTTTTAAAGGGTTTCTGGTTCAAGGTGGTGGACTGACTACATGCATTTAACTTCCCCTTGCTCTCTAAATCTCACTAACATGATATAAAAATACGCACACATACAGTCACAAAGAAAATAGTTTGTAAAAGTACAAAAAGAAACTCTGCCTGACTTTACACCCCTCCCAACTCTGGGCCTTACCTCCATCTCTAGAAATGGGAAGAATGCTGAGGTGTAATACAAAAGAACGAGAAAAGGAGATTTTGACTTTTTGTTTTTATACTATCTGTACTATTTTATGTTTTCCATTAGTACTGTGTATTTTTGTAACTTTAAAAGTTATTGAAGCCTAGATTTAAAAGTGGTAATACAGAAGCATCACAGCATTTTGCATTTAGCTTTAATAAGGTTCACCTAAATTTGGGAAGGGTGGAGGGCAAATGAGAAAGAATAAAGGAAACAGAAAGGGGAGAGAGAAGAAGAAGGAAAGTGCAAGAGAGACTTTTTTTTTTTTTTGAGACGGGGTCTTGCTCTGTTGCTAGGGCTGGAGGGTAGTGGCGTGGTCTCGGCTCACTGCAACCTCCGCCTCCCGGGTTCAAGCAATTCTCCTGCCTCAGCCTCCCGAATAGCTAGGATTACAGATGTGTGCTACCATACCCGGCTAACTTTTTTGTATTTTTAGTAGAGACGGGATTTCACCATGTTGGTCAGGCTGGTCCCAAACTCTTGGCCTCAGGTGATCTGCCTGCCTCAGCCTCCCAGCTGGGATTACAGCGTAAGCTACCATGCCCAGCTGCAAGACAGAATATCTTAAATGGTGTTATGATTTCTGCCTGACCTTTCTTCTTTCTCTCTCTCTCTCTCACTCTCTCTCTCTCTCTTTAAGAGACAGTGTCTCTCTCTGTAACCCAGGCTGAAGTGCAGTGGCATTATCAAGGCTCACTGCAGCCTCAAATTCCTAGGCTTAAGCAATCCTCCTGCCTTAGCTTCCTGAGTAGGTGGGACTACAGGCACATGCCACCACAGCAGGCTAATTTTTTTTTTCAATTTTTGCAGCCATAGGGTTTTGCTATGTTGCCCAGGCTGGCCTTGGACTCCTGGTCTCAAGCAGTCCTCCCACCTTGGCCTCCCAAGGCAGTGGGATCTGATCTTTTCAATTAGCTTGAACCTAATCCAAAATAAATCTGAAAGAGGTGATGTGAATTTGATCGATTTCTAGTGCTGTGTGCTCTTCATACATTGAGTATCTTCTCACACTAAGTGTGATTCTATTGTTAACAGGTCCTTTTATTTTTATTTGTTTATGTAAGTTTAAATAGCATGGTTTATAAATAGAACTACTTCATTAGTTGCTCAACTAACAAAACTCATGTCATGCACATGTGTTGGGTTTTCTACATGCTCCAAGGTTCTATTCCAAACTGAATAATTTAAGGTATTTTTAGGGGTAATCCCATTCCCCTCTTAATTTAGTGGTTAACTCTCAATAAGATGAAAAGCCAGTGCAGAAGTTAGTTCAGTGGTGGAATTCAGGTGTTTTTTGTTTTCTCTCTCTCTCTCTTTAGTTGTATTTTCAATTTGGATAAAAAGGAAGTATTCCTTTTGTTATAAGAAAACTAGGCTGGGCACGGTGGCTCAGGCCTGTGATCCCAGCATTTTGGAAGGCCAAGGTGGGCAGATCACGAGGTCAGGACTCAGCCTGGCTAAGATGGTGAATCCCCGTCTCTACTAAAAAGACAAAAATTAGCCTGGTGTGGTGGTGGATGCCTGCAGTCCCAACTACTCGGGAGGCTGAGGCAGGAGAATTGCTTGAACCTATGAAGCAGAGGTTGTAGTGAGGCGAGGTCATGCCATTGCACTCCACCTCTGGGCAACAGAGCAAGACTCCGTCTCGAGGGAAAAAAAAAAAAAAAAACTGTATCTGTATCTATCTATCTATCTATCTATCTATTTATTTAGGGACATGGTCTCACTCTGTCAGCCTGGCTGAAGTGCTGTGAGTGATCACAGCTCACTGCAGCCTGGAACTCCTGGGCTCAAGCTATCTTCCCACCTCAGCCTCCTGAGTCACTGGGACTACAGGTGTGCATCACCATGCCTGGCAAATTTTTTATTTTTATTTTTGTAGAGACAAGGTCTCACTATGTTGCCCAGGCTGGTCTTGAACTCCTGGCCGCAAGTGATCCTCCCACGTTGGCCTCCCAGAGTGTTGGGATTACAGGTGTTAGCCATTGCACTGGGCCAGAAAACTGTTTTTAACAATTTTTTGAAATGATAACTGTAGCTCTTACTCTATCTTTACCTGGCTGATGGGCATCCATGGACTTGCTTCTCTTTTCATGACTCAACTCTATTCTCATAGGCATCTCATTTCCTTCTGCTGCCCCAAGTGGAGCACTTTTCAGTGATAAGAAATCAGTGCATCACAATTTTGCACTTACTATCCATCCAGATAGAAAACTCACTCAGTCCCAATCGTGTCAAATAGTATTTATAAGTAGCCCCTCAATTGATTTTCTCTTTTTCCTTGTTTAAAGTGCTTCCTGAAATTATAAGAAACTTGCATTTATATTAATCAGTAAGACTTTTTCTTCAGAATTTGAAATATACATAGAAAATGTTGTTTGTAGTAAAAATGTTAAATGGACTACTGTTTTATGATATAAATTAAAAGTCAGCCAAGAAACTTCAGGTAGAATAGATGAAGAACTCACATACTGATGATTAATCCATGCTTCTGGCTGCAAAACTGAACAGTCGAGGTTGGGCCATCTCCAAAGAACAGGTTTGAAATCCTGGAAAGACAATCAAGCCTTTATTTCAGGGTAATGGGGTAACCAAACCCTCTGGATCCTTTTGAAGTTAGGAGGTAAGAAGCAGTTGAGGGATTTTTACTCTTTAGGGGGCCAGTTCCTGAGGAAATTTGCCCAACCTGGTAGCCTAATCAGGTTGCAGGGTTAATGGTCCTGATCAGTATAAAGTGAGACTCCAAGACTGTGTTCTCTGTGGAATATAGACACTTGGATAGATACTTAATCACAAGTTAGGGACCTAGTTTTTGTTTGGTTGGTTGGTTTTTGTTTTTGTTTTTGAGACAGAGTCTCCTCTGTCACCCAGGCTGGAGTGCAGTGGCGCCATCTCAGCTAACTGCAACCTCTGCCTCCTGGGTTCAAGCACTTCTCCTGCCTCGGCCTTCTGAGTAGCTGGTATTACAGGCGCCCGCCGACATGCCCGGCTAAGGACCCACTTTTAATACCTTATTATGTGATGCAGAACAATTTCTTTAATCTCATGGACTCTTATTTTTTTATAGACTTGAAATGGTAATGATATTGTTTATTCTGCAAATTAAATGAGAGGCGCCCTATAAGTATACAGTGCTGAGGTCCTAATGGATAAGAACAAGCTTTAAAACATTTATTAAGATAAAAAGGATAAAATACATCCTGTGTATAGTAC
Organism: Plecturocebus donacophilus; assembly: GCA_004027715.1. Lineage (NCBI taxonomy): Eukaryota > Metazoa > Chordata > Mammalia > Primates > Pitheciidae > Plecturocebus > Plecturocebus donacophilus. Next base: position 17,834 of record PVKP010012114.1, on the reverse strand, counting down.
AGTTGTTGGGTCTTTTTTAGTGTGGAAAGTGGTAGACAGGCAGCTCCTGATGAGCCCAGTGGGAAGCCTGAAAACACCTCCGTGTTCTCCTTTAGTATTTTGCAACTTGTTTACTTATTAAACTAATGCCTTGGCAACAAGAATAACATTTTTCCTGCATGGAATCCATCTCTAAGAAAACGTACACCTGGAAGCTGTCAGCAACAATAAGCCAGCAAGTCAAGAGTGAGCCCATTGATGGAGTTGGCATGGATCAGCTTTAATCCTTCCTCAGGGCACTGAAGCAAAGGACATAGGTGAGTACTTGTCAGGAGTTCTCACAGGAATCTCATTCTGCCTGGCTATCCAAAGATCACAGCCACCTCCCCTGTTACTTGACATCAGGGCTGCTAAGGATGCTTTACAGAAAGCTCTGCTGAACCAAACTCAGGAGATCTCAAATAGTACAAGTCCAGATATAAATTCTGAAAATCCCTCTTGAGACAAAAACCTCTTTCCCCAGATCCACCAAGCTGCGTGATAACATGCCAGCCTGGCCTCTTCGTTCATCAGCTCCAAGATGTCAGGCTGGCTGCTAAGCCACTGCAGCAGCCGCCTAACTTGACATCCCACTTATGCCCCCAAACTCAACACAACTTCTGTCCATTGCACCATTTTACCCAAAATTCTTAGGTATACTAAAATTTCATTCCAGCTTGGATTGTGCACAGTAACTCCAAAACTATCCTCACCACTATGCCCATGCTTCACCCCCACTAAGCCTGCTGGGTTGGGCCTGTCCTGAATCTCCGTACCAACCTCACCCACTCCACCCTTCCTCACCATCTTTGTCGGGTCACTGCTCACTTGCAGAAGGCCAAGTGTGAACCCTGCTAGTCATTTCCACTCTTTTTTTGTCTTTAATCACACATGATAGACTTTTAATGCATCCCTTAGACTCTACAATATTAGATAATAAAAGAGGTATTGAAAGCTTATTTTCTGCTCCTCCTGCTTTCAGATTCCTCCTTCTGTCCCTAATTCTGAGATGGAGGCAGAGTAGGGAGTCACCAAATTGATCTGGAGAAGATGAACTAGATGTGCTCAGATCATAGAGCCTGGCCTCAGTGGGGAGGAACTGGCATCCTAACCCACCGGTCCAACTGTCATATCCAATTTTAAACTCTGGCTGGGAACCATGGCTCACACTTGTAATCTCAGCATTTTGGGAGGCCAGGCAGAAGGATTGCTTGAAGTCAGAAGTTCAAGACCAGCCTGGGCAACCTAGTGAGACCCTGTCTCTACAAAACAAAATTTTTGAATTAACCAAGCATGGCAGGGTATACCTGTAGTTCTAGCTTCCTGGGAGGCTGAGGTGAGAGGATTGCTTGAGTCCAGGAGTTAAAGGTTACAGTGAGCTGATCATGCCACTGCACTCCAATCTGTGTGACAGAATGAGAGACCCTGTCTCAAAAAAAGAAGAGAAAAGAAAAGAAGAAAAGCGAAGCCAGTAGTCTCCCACTTCTTTCCTCCTCCTTCCAGACTTCACCTCCAAAGCCCTAACACTCACTACTTTGCTCCCCTTTCCTCACTCCAGATTTCTTCATACTCTCCCTGCATCAGTGGAAACTTCTCAACTAACTGTTGATCTCATCGTCAGATTATAGGAATTCACGATAAGGCAAGAATCAGGATTAACTCTTCTGAAATATATTTACATTTTAAAAGAGTTTATTAACATCTGCAGTAGCCAGGTAGTAGTGGCCACCGGAAAAGACTACTTCTGCTTGAGGAAGGGAGAGGGAAAAGTGGGAAGGACTTTGTCTTGTGGCTTTGGTGCCAGTTCAGCCACAGTAGTATAGAGCACCAAGTAGATTCCTAATGTTCCAATTCCAAGTCCTGGCTTTCAGATGGCATTTCTGGATCTGCCTTCGGTTGGGGCAGGGGAAGGATGGAGCTTGCTGCCATGGAGGGAAAGACACAAGCCTGTCTGGATTCCGATTGAAGAGCCTTTGGGCCTTGCGAGAACATTGGTAGTAGCTAAACAGTATTTACCAAGAGCCTTCAGCAAGACCCAGTGCTGTGCTGGCTTTGGGTCTGACCAAGCATGGTCACGGTGGTGGTAGCCACAGTGGTACTTGTGTTACCCCTTGCTCAGCTTTAGGCAGCTCAGCACAGAGAGACTCCATTTGTTCGGGAAAAAGTAAGAGAAGAGAACAAGGATCTCTGCCTGGTAATCCAAAGAATTCTCTCAGACCTTATCCAAGTCCACCAAGGCAGTGTGAGTCTGCTAGAGTCACAGTGGTACCAGGCTTGGGGTGCCCCCTAATGCAGATATGGCTGCAGGGACCAAAGACTTAGATCACAACACTCAATTCCCTCTGAAAACTTGGAAAACCTTCCCAAAAAGGACAGGTACAAGCAAGCCCAGACTGCAAAGACTATAACAAATACCTATCTCTTCAATGCTTAGACATCAACGAACATTCGCAAGCCTCAGGACCATCCAGGAAAACGTCACCTCACCAAACAAACAAAATAAGGCACCAGTGACCAATCCTGGAGTGACAGAGATATTGTGATCTTTCAGACAGAAAATTCAAAATAGCTGTTTTGAGAAGCTCAATGAAATTCAGAATAATGCAGAAGAGGAATTCAGAATCCTAGCAGATAAACTTTAAAAAGAGATTGAAATAATTTTAAAAAATCAAGCAGAAATTTTGGAGCTGAAAAACTCAGTTGATAAACTGAAGGTTGTATCACAGTCAACAGCAGAATTGATTAAGCAGAAGAAAGAATGAGTGAGCTTGAAGACAGACTATTTTGAAAATACAGAGAGGAGACAAAAGAAAAAAGAATTCAAAAGAATGAAGCCTGCCTGCAACATCTAGAAAATAGTCTTAAATGGGCAAATCTGAGTTATTGGCCTTAAAGAGGCAGTTAAGGATAGAAAGTTTATTGAAAGGGATAATAACAGAACTTTCCAAACCTAGAGAAAGATATTCATAGTCAAGTACAAGAAGATTATAAAACACCAAGCAGATTTAACCCAAAGAAAACTAACTGAAGGCATTTAATAATCAAACTCCCAAAGGTCAAAGACAAAGAAAGGATCATAAAAGCAGCAAGAGAAAAGAAATAACATACAATGGAGCTCCAAAATGTCTGTCAGCAGACTTCTCAGTGGAAACCTTACAGGCCAGGAGAGAGTGGCATGACACATTTAAAATGCTGAAGGAAAAAAAAAAACAAAAAACTTTTATCCTAGAATAATACATCCAGGGAAAATATCCGTCAAATATATGAAGGAGAAATTTCCCAACCAAACAAAAGCTGAAGGATTTCCTGAACACCAGATTTCTCCTACAAGAAATGCTAAAGGGAGGTCTTCAATATGAAAGAAAATGATGTTAAGGAGCAATAAGAAAGTATCTGAGGGTCCAGGTGCAGTGGCTCATGCCTATAATTCCAGCACTTTGGAGGCTGAGGCAGATGGATCAGCTGAGGTCAGAAGTTTGAGACCAGCCTGGCCAACTCATGGTGAAACCCTGTCTCTACTAAAAATACAGACAAAAATTATCCCAGCCTGGTGGTGCGTGCAGGCTGAGGCAGGAGACTTGCTTGAACCCGGGAGGCAGAGGTTGTAGTGAGCCGAGATTGTGCCACTGCCTTCCAGCCCAGGCATCAGAGTGAGACTGTGTCAAAAAAAAAAAAAAAGAGAGAAATTATCTGAAGGTATAAAACTCACTGATAATATTAAGCACAGACAAGCACAGAATATCATGACACTATAATAGTAGTGTGTAGGCCGAGCGTGGTGGCTCACGTCTGTAGTCCCAGCACTTTGGAAGGCTGAAGTGGGCAGATCACAAGGTCGGGATTGTGACCATCCTGGTCAGCATGGTGAAACCCTATCTCTACTAAAAATATAAAAAATTAGCTGGGCATGGTGGCATGTGCCTGTAGTCCTAGCTGCTCAGGAGGCTGAGGCAGGAGAGTCACTTGAACCCAGGAAGCAGAGGTTGCAGTGAGCCGAGATCACGCCACTGCATTCCAGCCTGGTGACAGAGAGAGACTCCGTCTCAAAAAAACAAACAAACAAAAAAATAGAGGTGTGTAAAATACTCTCTCATATCTTGAGCAGAAAGTCTAAAAGGTGAATCTATCAAAAATAACAGCTACAACAACTTTTCAGACAGTAGAATAAGACATAAATAGAAACAATAAAATGTTAGAAAGTGGGGGCAATGAACTTAAAGTGTGGCGTTTTTATTAACTTTCTCTTTGTTTTTGTAATTAGTGTTAAGTTGTCATCAGTTTTAAATAATGAGTTTTGAGATGTTATTTGCAAACTTCGAGATAACTTCAAATCCAAAAAAAACCTACAACAGATATGCAAAAAATAAAAAGCAAGAAATTAAAACACACCACCATAGAAAATTACCTTCATAAAAAAGAATAAGGAAGGAAGGAAGGGAAGGAAGGAGTGAGGGAGTGAAGAAGAAAAGGAAGGAAGGAAGGAAAGAAGGAAGGAAGGAGTGAGGGAGTGAAGAAGAAAGGAAGGAAGGAAGGAAGGAAGGGTGGGTCACAAAATAACCAGAAAACAAATAACAATATGGCAGCAGTAAGTCCTTCCTTATCAATAATAACATTGAATGTAAATGGACTAAATTCTCTAATCAAAAGAAATAGAGTAGTTAAATCGATTTAAAAAGAAAGACTCAGCCAGGCCTGGTGGCTCATGCCTGTAATCCCAGCACTTTAGGAGGCCAAGGAAGGCAGATCGCTTGAGCCCAGCATGTGCAACACAGTAAGACTGACTCTATAAAGAAAAAAATGCTTAAAAAAAATACTTAAAAAAAAAAAAAGACAGAAAACAAGACCCAATAATCTATTGCCTACAAGAAACACTCTTCACCTATAAATACACAAATAGGCCTAAAATAAAGGGATGGAAAAAGATACTCCACACAAATGGAAACCAAAAAAGAATAGGAGTTGCTATATTTATATCAGATAAAATAGTTTTCATAACAAAAAATATAAAAAGAGACAAAGAAGACTATTATATAATGATAAAGGGGTCAACTCAGCAGGAGGATATAACAATTATAATTATATATGCACCCAACACTGGCATAGCCAGATTTTAAAAAGCAAATGCTAATTAGAGCTAAAGAGAGAGAGAGATAGACCCCAATACAATAACTGGAGACTTCAACACCACACTTGCAGCATTGGACACATCATCCAGACAGAAAATCAGCAAACATACAACTTAGCCTGCACTATAGACCAAATAGACCTGATAGATATTTACAGAACATTTCCTCCAACAGCTGCAGAATACACATTCTTCTCCTCAGCACATGGAGTATTTCTGAGGATAGACCATATGTTAGGGCACAAAACAAGTCTTTACAATTAAAAAAAAAAAAATTAAAATCAGGACAGGCATGGTGGCTTACACCTGTAATCCAAGCACTTTAGGAGGCCAAGGTGAGTGGATCACCTGAGGTCAGGAGTTCGAGACCAGTCTGACCAACATGGTGAAAGCCCATCTCTACTAAAAGCTGGGTGTGGTGGCAGACACCTGCAATCCCAGTGGTGGCTCATACCTGTAATCCCAGCACTTTGGGAGGCTGAGGTGGATAGATCACCTGAGGTCAGGAATTCGAGACCAGCTCACCAACATGGTGAAGCCCCGTCTACTAAAACACAAAAATTAGCCAGGTGGATCACCTGAGGTCAGCAGTTCAAGACCAGCCTGACCAACATGGGGAAACCCTGTCTCTACCAAAAATAAAAAAATTAGCTGGGCACGGTGGCAGACGCCTGTAATCTCAGCTACTCAGGAGGCGGAGGCAGGAGAATCTTTTGAACCTGGGAGGAGGAGGTTGCAATGAGCCAAGATTGTGCCACTGTACTCCAGCCTGGGCAACAAGAACAAAACTCTGTCTCAAAAAAAAAAAAAAAAGCCTTGAAACAAAAGAAATTAGAAACACAACATACCAAAACCTAAGGAATACAGTGAAAGCAATACTAAGAGGGAAGTTTATAGCTATCAGTGACCACATCAAAATAGAGAAAAACTTCAAATAACCTAATAGTGCATCTTAAAGAGCTAGAAAAGCAAGACCAAACCAAACCCAAATTAGTAGAAAAAATAATAAAGATCAGAGCAGAAGCAAATGAAATTGAAATGAAGAAAACAATAAAAAAAAAGATCAATGAAACAAAAAGTTGCATTTTTGAAAAGATAAGCAAAATGGACAAATCTTTAGCCAGACTAAGAATAAAGGAGACAAGACCCAGATAAATAAAATCAGATACAAAAATGGTGACAACTAATACCACAGAAATCCAAAGGATCATTAGAGACGACTCCAAGCAACTATATGCCAATTAACTGGAAAACTTCAAAGAAACACATGCATTACTAGATACATACTACTTACCAAGACTGAACCGGGAAGAAATCCAAGAGTTTGTTAATTAAAAGTACTTCATATTTACAGAAAGATTTGTAGAAAAAAAGGAGAAACTTTTTTTTGAGACGGAGTCTTGGTCTGTCGCCCAGGCTGAAGTGCAATGGGGCGATCTCGGCTCTCTGCAACCTCCACCTTCCAGGCTCAAGTGATTCTCCTGCCTCAGCCTCCTGAGCAGCTGGAATTACAGGCGCACCCCACCATACCTGGCTAATTTTTGTGTTTTTAGTAGTGATGGGGTTTCACCATGTTGGCCAGGCTGGTCTCAAACTCCTGACCTCGTGATCCGCCCAAGTCGGCCTCCTAAAGTGCTGGGACTACAAGCATGAGCCACCACGCCTGGCCGATAAAGTTATTTTTAATGCAGTTTTTTAAAAATCTCAAATCAATACATGCTCTAGTCACCAGACATATACTCATATTTTCACCTAAAAATACATACATTGGGAGAACGAGGGGGGTGGATCATGAGGTCAAGAGATCAAGACCATCCTGTGAAACATGGTGAAACCCCATCTCTACTAAAAATACAAAAATTAGCCGGGTGTTTGGCACGGGCCTGCAGTCGCAGCTACTCAGGAGGCTGAGGTGGAAGAATCACTTGAACCCGAGAGGCGGAGGTTGCAGAGAGCTGAGACTGTGCCACTGCACTCCAGCCTGGTGACAGAACAAGACTCCGTCTCAAAAACAAAAACATACAAAAATTGTCATAGGTACACTATTTGGAGTAATGCTGAACGAGAAACAACCTGAATGTTCAACAGCAGAATGAATAAATTATGATCTATGCATATAATGGAACACTACACAACAAGGAGAATGAAGGAACTAAAACTTTGTACAACCACATGTGTGAATCTCACAAACATAATGATGATCAAAGTAAGCCAGGCACAAATGAGAACACATTATATGATTCTATTTATATAAAGTTCAAAATCAGACAAAATGAATCAGTGATGTTGGAAGTCAGGATGGTGTTTACCTGTCGGGATGGTGGAGATAATAGTGACTAAGAGGGAGGCACAAGAGCAACTTTGGGGTGGTAATATTATTCTTTTCCTTGATCATACTTACAAAGGTTACACAGGTATTGATTTTGTGAAAATTCATTGAGCTGTAAACATACCTACCTTTCTGCATGCATGTTATACTTAAAAAGTTTACTAAATTACCTATACATGCTTATGGTAGGAAATTTAGAAAATAGAGATTATATAGTGTTAAAAACAGTTTTCAAAATAAGGAAATATACAACTATCATATAAATATAAAATGAGCACATCAATGATTTTAATCAACTCATTAATTAATGAGAAAACCAGTAAGGTGTTACAGCTGGTTCAAATGGATTTGATTTACAGAAATCTATATTACCTGCCAGACAAAATTTATTTGCATTGACACGAACAGGGATCATTTGCATAGTATAAAAGGAAACATTTGCATTAATGTCAATTTTCTGCATGTTAACCCCTTTCTCTACAAAGTCGTAAAATAGTCTAATAAAAGACTAGTCAAAGACAATGAAAGCAGAAATGAATGGATGCACTAATCAAGACACCCACTAAATTTCAAAGGCTTTAAATTTTTTTCTTTCAATAGAGTAAAATTAAAACAACCTGTAATCCTTCTATTCAGGGGTAACCTATATATACACAATTTTTTGCCATATTTTTAAATATTATGTAAGAATTGTCTTATATCTAGGGCAAAAATTACTTAACTAAAATTTTTAGAAAACAACTTTTTATATTGAGTACAGAGATTTTTTTCCCTTTGTTCCAAAAAGCCTCTGTTCACATTTCTGGTTATTTCCTTAACTTTATTTATTTATTTATTTTGAGATGGAGTTTCACTCTGTCAAGAGACTGGAGTGCAGTGGCATGATCTTGGCTCATTGCAACCTCTACCTTCCGGGTTCAAACTATTCTCCTGCCTCAGCCTCCCCAGTAGCTGGAAGTACAGGCACACACCACTACGCCCACCTAATTTTTGTATTTTTAGTAGAGACGGGGTTCCACCATGTTGACCAGGATTGTCTTGATCTCTTGACTTCGTGATCCACTCGCCTCGGCCTCCCAAAGTGCTGGGATTACAGGCATGAGCCACCAAGCCCCGCCAACATATTTTCTTAGAAGGAAAAGTATTGGATCAAAAGATATGACCATTTTTAAGACTCTTGATACATATTGCCAAGTTTTTATTGTTGTTATTGTTGTTGTTGAGACAGAGTCTCGCAGTGGTGCAATCTCAGCTCACTGTAACCTCTGCCTCCCGGTTTCAAGTGATTCTCCTGCCTTAGCCTCCTGAGTAGCTGGGACTACAGGCATGGACCACCATGCCCTGCTAATTTTTTTATTTTAGTAGAGATGGGGTTTTACTATATTTGCCATGGTCCTGAACTCCTAACCTCAAGTGATCCACCCATCTTGGCCTCCCAAAGTGCTGGGATTACAAGCATGAGCCATTGCGCTCAGCCTCATACACCAAGTACTATAGGAATACTTTGCACCACATAGTCAGCTTGGAGAGAGGAAGCAAAAATCTTTCTAAGCTACTTTCATACTCCAGGAATTATTCCTGTCCATAAGACTTCCAGGAGTAGAATATGTTTATAGTCTTGCAACTACCCACCATCTGCCTTTTTCTCTTCCTTTGCTTTTGGATTTTAAGCAAAAACCCAGTGCTTGCCTAAGGAAAAAGTGTGGGTTGGCACAGCAAACCACAAAAATCTCAAGTTCAAACCAAATTTAAGGCTACAAGATCCCCGCACTGATGGCTTCATCTGTATTAGGTTATAAATCCCTTGAGGAATTTTCTAGGACTTAATTCAAGCCCTGCTTCCTGTGTTTACACATATTTTCTGATCTGTTTTGCCAGTCTTAATTTAAAATATTCTATAAGCCACATATATCTTACCATGAGAACCAACTTAATTCAGTTATTCTATCAATTGCCTACTAAGTGCCAGGAACTGTGCTGTACTAAGCCTAGGGTAAGTGGTGAGCAAAACAGACTTTTTCCTGCTATAGGAGCAGAAAGGTATAGTACCTTTCTTTATCCATCATACATGTCACAGTTGACACTCTTATAACAAAAGACAGATTAACAAGAGAAAAGCATAGCAAATTTATTTAACCAAACTTTTACATGACATAGGAGCCTTCAGAAATGAATACCCTCTGCCAAAAATAAAGAAATGAATACCCAAAGATGCAAGGAAAACTGTTTTTATGCTGGGGCTGAGCTCAATGAAGAATGGACAGCCATGTAGAAATGTGACTGTACAAGAGAGTATGATCTTATTGTAATAGGCTGGGGAGGAAACCCAGCAAGGCCTGCCTTTCTGTTTAGATTCTTCTGGGTCTCTTTACATAGCATTCCTTCCTCCTGGGTATGGGTAGGACCCCTCTGGAAACAGAGTCTTCAAGGTAAAAGGGAGAGAGTGACCTTTCTAGGTTTTATGGCTTGCTTTGCAGAAGAGTGGTCCTAGTTTCTAGGACCTGTCGTGGGGAAGATGAATTCTGATTTTTATCACTTGCTTTAAAGGAGAAAAGAGGGCAAGAGACAGGAGAGCAGAAGGTCAGAGAAAACTTGCTTCTGAGGCCCTTCCAGTGTCCTTCAGTTTAAAGTACTCAGCCAGGGGCTGGGCACGGTGGCTCATGCTTGTAATCTCAGCATTTTGGGAGGCTGAGGCGGGCAGATCACTTAAGGTCAGGAGTTCAAGATCAGCTGACCAACATGGTGAAGCCCCATCTATTAAAAGACAAAAATTAGCCGGGTGTAGTGGCAGGTGCCTGTAATTAGTCCCAGGTCCTTGGGAGGCTGAGACAGGAGAATCACTTGAATTCAGGAGGCAGAGGTTGCAGTGAGCCGAGATCAAGCCACTGCACTCCAACCTGGGCAACAGAGCAAGACTCCCTCTTGATAAATAAATAAATACATACATACATAAATAAAGTACTCAGCCAAGTGAGGTACCCTACTTTGGGGTAACATGTCCTAAGTCCTAAGGACTTAGGACATGTTACCTGAGGATTTAGAAAGTATGATTTATATATTTCTATATATAAGTGTTTCTATATATATTTTATATATAGAAATACTTATATTTAGTATTTTATACTAAATATATCTCTATATATTATATATATATAAATAAATAAAAGTATTTCTATATATATTTTATATAGAAGGAACATTACACATTTTAATGTCAGGCTATTTATTATTTTGTTTTATGTCTTTATTTTGTAGAGGCCAGGTCTATTATGTTGCCCAGGTTGGAGTGCTGTGTTTATTCATAGGCCTGATCATAGTACACTGCATGGAGCCTCAAACTTCTGGCCTCAAGGGACCCTCCCAGCCTCATCCTCCTAAGGCTATTTATTGTTTTGTTATATTGGTAGGTAGGTCTCTCACCAACTGGGTAAAATGCTCCTTGAAGTCAGGGACCATGCCTTTACTTCTCTGGTATCCTTCAAAGTGCTGAGCATTTAATAGCACCCAGTGGAGAGCACCCCAGTTGAAAATATTAGTGCCTTACGTCTGTCTGCACGAACCAAGTTTGCCTTCCAGCTCCTCAAAGAATCTCTGTGGGAATAAGTAACATGATTGGAAAACATGAAATAGCTTGTTATATAAGTGATCATTTTTATACTTGATATCATAACCAATAGGTGGGACCATCAATTTTAAAATTGTATATTCTATTGTTTATAGCCCGAAATTCTAAGTATTTATGGTGTTTGTTCAATAGGTGTTTATTGGACTCCATGTATGTAGAAACTGCTCAGCTCGCCACTACTAACAGAGTAAAAATAAAAGCATTACAGACATGCTTTATCATACTTTCTTTTGTAGTAACATCCTAAAAAACATATATATTCACTTTTAGATGTCATCCCCATTTGAAAAAACAACACCTAAATCTTGGAAAACAACACAAAAACAATGGTTTTACAATTTTGTCCTTTTGTGTGTGTATGTTTGTGTGTATTCCAGCCCAGCTTAATATCTTATTGTAAAAGGGGAAGAGAGATGCAAAAATAAATGAAAAGTAAATTTAAAAATGTGGGTTTTAGTGGGGGAAGGGGACCTATCAGCAGAATTTAATCCGAGTTGACTTTCTAGTTAACACAATTTACCACTCCTCTCTTTCTTTCCTTTTGAAAGATAACAAAATTTGATCCAGGCACAGCAGAATTATTTCAACAGCTTCCAAGTCCGCACAATTCCATCTGGAGATAATAAAAGGCCCCATTCCTCTGTGTTTATTTCAAGAGGTTCATTCTTTGGAATGATCTGAGGTTGCAAACTGTAGAACAGTTGCCAGCTGAAGAGGGCGGCAGCTTGAGAGCTACTCAGGAAGTCACTATGGACCTGGGAGAACTCCTCTGAGATTTCCCTAGTGTAGAAATAGGCCCCTGTGCACTTCCTTCTCTACAGGATGAGGATAAGAAAGAGACAAAAGATAAAAAGAGGGGAGAAGGAGCAGTGAGGAAATGGAACTGCAATATTTAGATCAAATACCATATAATAGTCACTAATTTATCCACCTACTGCTGAAAGAAAAGGAAACTCTGCCCAAGTATGTGCCTCTTTTTACTAAATGTCTTTAAAGTACGATGGATGGCATTAGGAAGTTGGGAAGATACAAAGAGGGAACATACAAGAGTTTTTGTCATCCAGGAGTTTCTAATCTAGTAAACCATAAGAGTGTCTTGTATAGTGGTGTTTAGAAGTGTGGGCTCTGGAGGCAGGCTGCTTTATTCATTTGAACCCCAACTCCACCACTTATGCACACTTGTGCTAATTTCAGGCAAAGGGAAATATGGATCCACCTTTATACTCCTCTACAAAAAAGAAAAATTTCCTATCCTCCTCTGATGTTTTTAGAAATTCAAACTAAATTTTAAATGAAGTAAAGCAATGAGGCAAAGTTTTTATTTCAAACCATGAACCGTTCTCTCCCTACTAGCTGAGAATCTCTGTGGTACTTACTTCAATGTGAAGAAGGATTGCTCAGGCTCAGACAGGGGCAAGTTATCGTTGGAGACAATGACTTTGCAACATAATCAATTCATCTAATTTTGCTATTACCATGACAGCCTAGGCCAAGGAACAGGGAAATTAGATAGTGTGTCCCACTCAGAGTTGGGATTGGCTAATAGGACAGGGGTGATGAAACCAGCATGCTGGTCAAAGCCTTTGCTAAATATCTCCCCATGGAGCCCAGGTTCAGAAAGGGCTGTCCGGCCTTTTGCACCCTTTCCTAGGCTGCCATAAAAGTGTACCACATACCAGGTGGCTTCAAACAACAGAAATGTATACTCTCACAGTTCTGGAAGCTAGAAGTCCAAGACTACGGTGTTGGCAGGATTGGTTTCTTCTGAGGTCTCCAAGGCAAGTTGATTCCATGGCTCTTTGCCAGCTTCTGATGGTGGCTGACAATGGCTGGTATTCCTTGTCCTGTAGATGCCTCACTCACGTCTCTGGCTGTATCCTCACACGACCTTCTCACTGAATCTCTGCATCTTCACGTGGCCTTCTTCACATGGACATTATCGTGTTGGATTAAGGGCCCATTCAACTCTAGTATGACCTCATCTTAATTAAGTACATCTGCAATGACACTATTTCCCCCAATAAGCTCACATTCTGAGGTACTGAGGGCTAGGACTTCAACATATCTCACTGAGGGGACAAAATTCCACCTACAACAGGCCTGATGGCAGGGAAGAGAGCTGAGTGCTGTAGGGGGAAAAGGGGGAACTGAGGGCTGGTCAGGGTGGCAGGGAGTACAAGGTGGAATTCTCAACACTCAGGAATGGTGGAGGTGGCTTTGGTTTCAAATTGGTCTGAGTTTGGGATAAGTATATTGCAGATTTAATTGTGCCTCCAGTTTTAGAACTTTTTTTTTTTTTGAGATAGGGTCTCGTTTTGTTTTCCAGGCTAGAGTGTAGTGGCGTGATCATAGCTCACGGTAGTACTAACATCCTGGGCTCAGCCTTCTGGTTGGCTGGGACTACAGGCACACTGCACTATGCCCAACTTTTAATTTTTATTTTTGTAAAGATAGGGTCTCACTAGGTTTTCCAGGCTGGTCTCAAACTCCTGGGCTTAAGCAATTCTCCAGCCTTGACCTCCCAAAGTGCTGGGATTACAGGCATGAGCCACTGCACTCAGACTAGAATGCCATTTTTTAACCATCAGGACTTGACTTGGATATGTGTTAAGTGCTTTACTAAAGCTCCAGTGTAGATGGATTCAATCCTTTGCAGAGGCTTGGGGTGCTAATCTGGTTTGAAGTGAGAAACTCGGGGACTTGTCCTAAAGCTGCGCTTTATGGCAAGCTCATCATGTTTACATAGTTTGTTATTACTTAGGATAACCTGGGATTAGAGGAGCCGATGAAGATTAGGGAAGCCAGATCCCCAATCAACCCTCAGACTTGCGATGGTCTCTAGCTTATCCTTTTATCTTGCTGACCTTTCAAGATCTGTTGTAACCATATTAACTCAAATCTGTTAATTGGAAATTGAACCAAGACTACACAATCTCCATGCTCTCAGACTCACTTACTGGCTTAGGCTCATCAACAGAGAGAGAGTGAGAGAGCAGTTTGCAGTGTAGACTTAGCTTTTGTAGTAGAGTAGTTCAAGCATTTTAGAGCAGGCTATAGCCACAGAAGACTTGCATTGTGCAGCAACACAGGTTGTACAACTTACACAAACAAAAAGATGCACATGTAGTTAAGTATGGTGAATGGTCACTTCTAGGGAGGAGGAGGAGAATAAGAGGAGAAACAAAATATATGGATGGATAGATGACAGATGATTGATAGATAATCAATAGATTATAGATAGAGATAAATAGAACAAGAGTGAGGCCATGAAGAGTATTATTAATTCAACCTTTTGCATCTAAAGTCTAAAAAGAAAAAGAATAGCCAGAATGTCTGCGTTAAAACTGTGAATCCTCGACCCACTAGGTTTTTGTAAGTTAGCTAATCTCTCCATCCCTCTGCTTATTTAAAACAGAGGTAATATTAGTACCTACTCATGGGATTGCTGTGAGAATGAAATGAGTCGGAATGTGTAAAGTGCTTAGAACACCTGACACTCAACCAGTAAGAATCAGTAATAAACACTTAACTATAGGGTTATGAGAATTAAGTAAAATAATCCATATAAAATACTTAGTCACTTAACAGTGCTTGGCCCATTGTATTCAATAGATGCTAGTTAGCTGGCTGTTGTCATAGTCAACATCATTGTCATTATCATCATTTCTTTAAATGGCCAACTCCATCCCCTTAGTCCCTTACAGAGAGGTAGCTGGACACAGTGTTGCACTGTGGAAAGAGAATGCCTTCTCCTATATTAATGCTACCTCTGTCTTTTCCTTTTGTGTGATCTTAGGCAAGGCTTTTCTTTCAGCATTGCTTTCTGCAGGTAAGCCTCCTATACCCATTGTCAGCATTAAACCTCACTCTGGGCACATCACTCATTTGGAGGCTCTAGTGTTGAAACCCCACACTTACCTCTGTGTTAGCTATTGTGACAGGCAAGCAAAGACAAGGGCCTAATCCTCGGGGGAGTCACATTGGTCTTAGTGAAATGGCCAGACCCCTTAGGCATACCATGCCCTGTACCTATGCAAGCCTCATCAGTGCAGCCTAAATGCATAGCCCCAACATGGAGTCATTTGGAACCATTAGTGTCACATGGAAGCAGGGACCCAAACCAAGATGGGTCAATCTGGGTTATTCCCCATTGTCTCAGGAATTCTACTTGTCTTGTTTTGATTTTTGGTTTTCTATTTTGTGTCAAAGTTACCCAGGAATTGTTTTGTGTCAGGTGTTAGACTGTTTCACATGTATTCTCTCACTTTAACCTTGTAATAACCCTGTGAGGAAACAAGTGCTATTCTCCCCCATTTTATGAATGGGGAAACTGAGGTACAGCATTTTAGAGTAATTTACCCCAGGTTACACAACTAGTAAGTGGCTAAGCCAGTAGCCAAACCCCAGCAGTCTGGCAGCAGAATTCTTGCTATTATGTAATACCACCTCTTGGAAATTCCCAGGGAGTTTGCAGTTTGGGCCAAAATGAGAATTGGACATAATCTGTGATCCAACAGCTTCACTTTAATGAATTTATGTAACAGATCTGTTTGACTTGCTGTTTGAATTGCTTACAACGGCAAAAGAAAGAAAGGTAAACATCCACTTATAGGAGACTAATTAAATAATTTATGCTATGTTGTTGCAATAGGGTGACATAGAGTCATGAAAGGGAATAATGCAGGCTGGGTGCACGGTGCACAGTGGCTCACACCTGTAATCCCAGCACTTTGGGAGGCTGAGGTGGGTGGATTACCTGAGGTCAGGAGTTTGAGACCAGCCTAGACAACATGGTGAAACCCCGTCTCTACTAAAACTACAAAAAATTAGCTGGGCATGGTGGTTGTGCATGTAGTACCAACTACTTGGGAGGATGAGGCAGGAGAATTGCTTGAACCAGGGAGGTGGAGGTTGCAGTGAGCTGAAATCGAGCCACTGCACTCCACCCTGGGTGACACAGGAAGACTCGAAAGAAAGAAAGAAAGAAGAAAGAAAGAAAGAAATAAAGAAAGAAAGAAAGAAAGAAAGAAAGAAAGAAAGAAAGAAAGAAAGAAAGAAAGAGAAAGAGAGAGAGAGAGAGAGAGAAAGGAAGGAAGGAAGGAAGGAAGGAAGGAAGGAAGGAGGGAGGGAGGGAGGGAGGGAAGGAAGGAGGGAAGGAAGGGGAAAAGAATAATGCAGATTTATATGCATTCATATGAAACTGTCCTCAGGATATATTCTGAAGTGCAAGAAACACTGCAAAACTGTGTATTTTTTATTTTTATTTTTTTAACCTGGCTCACTACTGACAGATATATTTTATTAAAAGATTGCAAAATAGTGCATATAGCATGCTATCATCAACACTTTTTAAAAAGAGGAGACAAACAGATACACACACACTACACCTGCAGTTGTCATCCACAACAAATATTCCTGGAAACTGGAACTAGTGACTATCTCTGATAAGCAGAACTGGCAGGAATGGAGATCACCCGGGAAACAAAAGTACTTCTCACTCTCTCGTACAATTACATATTTTAAATCGTAAATGTTTATCAGTTTTTCAAAAGTTACTTTATTTTTGTTTACTTTTCAAAATAAATTTTATGCTGAATATTCGATGTTTACATGATAATATAGTATACATAGAGATAGTAAGATGTTACTACAGTGAAGCAATTTAACAACTCTCATCTCACATAATTACTTTTGTGTGTGTTTGTGACAAGAGCAGCTAAAATGTAGTTATTTAACAAAAATCTCCGACACGATAATTTTTTAAGGTAGTCCTCATGTTCTACATTAGATCTAGACGTGTTCATCTGACGTACTTGCTACTTTGTGTCCTTGACCTACATTTTTCCATCTTCCTACCCCTCAGAAATTATTTTAAAAGAGAGAAAGCAGGCTGGGCGCCGTGGCTCACACCTGTAATTCCAGCCCTTTGGGAGGCCAAAGTGGGTGGATCACTTGAGGCCAGGGTTTGAGACCAGCCTAGCCAACATGGCAAAACCTCATCTCTACTAAAAATATAAAAATTGGCCAGGGATGGTGGCGCATGCTTGTAATCCCAGCTATTCAGAAGGCTGAGGTACAAGAGAGAATCACTTGAACCTGGGAGGCAGAGGTTCCAGTGAGCCAAGATGGCGGTACTTGCAGTCCGGCCTGGGCACCAGAGTGAGACGCTGTCTTTTACAAAGAAAGAAAAAAGAAAAAAAAAAGAGACATGGAGAGAGAGGAGAGGGGAAGCAAGAAAAAACTCATTGGTGGTATGGAGGTTTCAGACCCTCCTCAAAGGTTCCAGTTCATTTTGGGTTTCTAGGGAAGCCTGATTCAGTCTGAGTTCCTGAAGGATGACAACAAAGTGTTTGGGTGCTTTCAAAAGTGGCCACTTCTGTGCTTCATTTCACTTAATCCTCACAGCTATGTACAAAGTAGTTTTATTATATCTACATTTTACAGATTACTATCAAGTAGATCTGAGCCAAGAGTGCAACCAAAACAGATCATCCAGTGGTAATCAAAGGCTGAAATAGGCCTCCCCTCCTCTGTCCCATCCCCGTTCCATTCCGTTTTTAAGGAAGCCAAGGGTTTCCTAGACCAGTGCTTCTCAAAATAAGGTACCCAGACCAGCAGCCTCATTATCCGATGGGAACTTGTTAGAAATGCAGATTCTCAGACCCTATTCCAGACCTGCTGAATCACAAACTCTGGGGACTGAGACCAGCCATCTGTGGTCTTTTTTGTTTGGTTTC
>PVKP010012113.1:0-59360 GCA_004027715.1 Plecturocebus donacophilus | reverse complement strand
ACAGGTTTAAATAAAATATTGGTTGTCTGCTTATTTGTTATTTTCATCCCCTATTCCTCCCTGTCTCCACTGTTAAACACAATTATTGGCATAAAAGAGGTTTTTAATACCCATTTTTAGACTGTATTCTAGCCTGAGTAATAAAACAAGAATCCCATTCTCTCTCCCTCTTTCTCTTCCTCTTTCTTTCTCTTTCTTTATTTTTTCTTTCTTTTGCTGTTTCTTTCTTTCTCCTTTTCTTTTTCTAAAATCTCTTCCTCTTTCTTTCTCTTTCATTCTTTTTTCTTTCTTTTGCTGTTTCTTTCTTTCTCCTTCTCTCTAAAAAAAAAAAAAAAAAAAAAAAAAAAGAAAATATGCACATGAGAAACCCCAAAATATAGAAGAGATAAAAGGGGTATGGCCACCTGCCTACCCATTTCTTCTCAACTCCTTGGAAGATCTTGCCACTTCCCCTGGGAAATATGGGACTTTGAGAGCATACTTAGAAAAACACAGGCAGGAATGGTGGGAAAACATCTTCATAATTAGGATTCAGCTCAGACATTAGGTTTTCTTCTGTGATAGAAGGTTGTAAGAAAAATGAGATGCATAAATTTTTTTAAAAAAAGGAGCTCTCATATTCATTATAGTTCCAGTACCTACATAGAACCAGATATGTTGTCAGTACTTAAATAGATATTTGTTGAGTGAATAAATAAATGAACAACAATGAATGATTAACTTGACTAGTTATAATAAAGGGAAAAAGCTTGGCTTCCTGATTTTATTTCTCCTTGCAATAATAATTTTCCTCCAAATTCTGCTTTGGACTATGTTCTCTAAAGCTAGGGCTTTAGTGAGAATTTGCTGGAAGACTGCCTGATAAGATACGGTAGACACATTTATCCACCACTTGATCTCTGGTCTTCATATCAGAAGCAAGGATGTGAAAGGCTTTTAAGATCACTGGGGAATACAATATGGGAGTGGAAGGAAATGTTGAATAAAAAGCAAGGTAAGGACATACTTTCTTGCAATTCTAATGATGGCATCTATCAACCTGTTAAAAACAAAGTTCTTGGATGCCATTCTAGTTTGGACAACTCAAAAAAAAAATGTTTCAGATTGGCATTCCATGAGTTTGAATGCCACAACAGGCCTGAAACCAGCATTTATTGAGTTCCTCACACAGGCCAGCCACTGAAGTAGACAGTTTTTGTTTCTGGCATCCACTTACATGTACCTCCATAAAGGTAGGCATCGGATTTTGCATCAAGGGAAGCACTAACTTTCTTCTCTTCAGGCAATAGTCACTCTTAACTCCAGGACATGACTTATGCCTGTCATACTGAAAGCGCATGACAGGCATTTTATATACTCTCTCCTACTTAACATACCTAATAACCCTGTAGGAAAAGAATTACTATTGCAATTTTACAAATCAGAAACCACAGCTTGGAAAGGTTAAATTACTGTCCAAAGCCACATAGAAGGTGTTAACTTTAATTTTGGAGAATGAGGATAATGCTTAATAACCTTGACTATTCAAAATTTATGCACAAGTTGCTGTCAATAACTATTAAAAAGAATGAGCTGTCTTGTATCTGAGAATGGACAACTCGACACTTTTAGATTTCTTCAACATCATCTGTGTGTGTGTGTGTGTGTGTGTGTGTGTGTGTGTGCACCTTATTCCATTTTCATGCTGCTGATTGATAAAACATACCCAAGACTGGGTAATTTATGATCAAACAGAGGTTTAGTGGGCTTACAGTTCCACGTGGATGGGGAGGCTTCACAATAATGGCAGAAGGCAAAAGGCACATCTTATATTGGCAGCAGGCAGAGAAAATGAGAAACAAGCAGAAGGGGACCCTTATAAAACCATCAGATCTCATGAGGTTGATTCACTACCATGAGAACACAATGGGGGAAACTACCCCTTTGACTCAGTTATCTCCCACCAAGTCCCTCCTACAACACATAGGAATTATGGTAGCTACAGTTCAAGATGAAATTTGGGTAGGGACACAGCCAAACCATATTGGTGTGTGTGTGTATGTTCATTCAATGTCAACAGGTGGTCTGGTGTACTTGTTAAGAGCTTGGACTCTGGAACTCACTCCCATGGTTCAAATCCCATCTCTATCTTATACTCACTATATGTAACCTAGCCTTGTGACTGTGAACAAATTAATCATCATGCCTTAGTTTCCTCATCTGAAAATCGGAATGAGGATAGTGATGGTATTTGTCTTGTGGGACTATTGGGTCAGCTGAGCTAACATAGGTTAAGTGCTTAGAACATATCCAGCATCTGGTTAGTGCTACCATTACTATTAATGTATGTAATGTTTCTCATATATCCCAAATGATAAAGATATGTATCACTTTTATTCCCTGTTTGTTTGTGCTGTCCCAAAAGACATAATGAAGCACATACTTGCCAACCATTTCTCCCTAAGCACAATCCTTCAATAAAGTCCTTATCTTTGCCCAAGCTGGAAAATCATTTCAAGACTCACAGTGTATGGTCATTATTCAAACATTAGAAATATTTTTCCAAGTGCAGTATCAGCTTCTATGCAGGAGTTGTTTGGGAGCTAAGTCACGAGATACCATCACATCCATGTGGAGGAAGTGGCTTCATCCTGGCCCAGAGGGATCATGATAAGATCCTTCACTGTCAGCAAGAATAATTGCAAAGCCTTCAGCGTAACTGCCATTTCATTGCATTGTGCAGTTTTAAAAATTCCATTCACTCTTAACTGTTCCCTTAGTTTCTATCCAGGGTTCGCTTAGCAGAACTGGCTTGTCTAGAGGAGAAGCCTGTTTGTTTTCCAAAAGCACAATGCACTTCTGTCCCAGAGCATCCATCCTGCCCACCATCCTCCTCATCTTCATCCACATAGGCTCTCTCTCTGGAGAAAAAGCAATGGAGCCTGGCTTTTCAGCATCACCAAGACCATTTTAGCATCCTGCTCTAATGCAAGGAATGGGCCTCATCAGATTCCCACCTTACTAACATGAGATGGAACAATCAACAACCTAGCATTCTGTGATCAAAACAGCAAAGGCACCTGGCAAAAGGCAGTTGATGAGAAGTGAAAGCAACACAAAAAGTTAGAGGAAGTTTCCCTCTAACCCCATCACAACGGAGCGGAGTAAGCTCAGTGAAGAACGTGGGAACGGTGTTTGAGCAGTGTGAGCACCCTCACCATTGTTCAAACAGGATTTCTCTGGTCTGTTTTGTGCTACACACAAAACAATTTAATTGTTAATTAGTCTTCAATTCTTTCCAACTTACACCGTATGGTGTCCATTGGGAGTCACTTGGTATAGGATGGATCAGCTACAATTAGGCTTAGTGGCAAACGATATAAAGTCTACACTAACAGTTGTTTAAATTTGCTAAAAGTGCCGGGAGCAGTGGCTCACACCTGTAACCCCCGCACTTTGAGAGGCCAAGGAGGTGGATCACCTGAGGTCAGGAGTTCAAGACCAGCCTAGCCAACACGGGAAAACCTCGTCTCTACTAAAAATACAAATATTAGTCAGGCCTGGTGGCACACACCTGTAATTCCAGCTACTCAGGAGGCTGAGGCAGAAGAATCTCTTGAACCCAGAAGGCAGAGGTTGCAGAGAGTTGAGATCGTGGCACTGCACTCCAGCCTGGGTGACAGAGCAAGACTCCACAAGACTCTGTATCAAAAATAAATAAATAAATAAATAAACAAACTAACTAAAAGCACATTTTCTCTTTTCTAACGAAAGCAGTCCAGGACCTGTATTACTTTCCACAGGACCAGGACCTCGGCTCTTTCTGTCATTTTGCTCCATCGTGATTCACCTTATGGTCCAAGGTGGCTGCTGGATCTCCAACCGTGATTTAAATCTCAGCCAACTGGAAGGAGCTAAGCCAGAGGAAGGGACAAAAAAATGCATGTTAGTTTCTCACAAACAAATTTTCTGGAGTCTCCCCTGTGTCCTCTGCTTAATCTTCTTCATTAACGTGGAGTTGCCAGAGACAGTAATGAATAGATATCTGGTCCAATGGACCCTACACAGAAACACACACATGTAATTATATTATAGATTCTTGTCCCCAGAGCAGAGAAGGTAGGCATTCTCTCTTTTTGAGAGTCCTGCCTTAGCCAACCATCCTCTCTTATGGTGCTAGACATCACCCACACAGAGGCTGGCAGCCTCTTTAGAGCCTGTGTTAAGGCTAGAATTTTCCTTCTTCCTTTGTCAATTTTTAAATTAAAATAGACTTGCCTGCATCTTAAAACAGACTTTGGATTATTACAGAAACTTAGTTTGGGTATTCTCTTCTTGAGACTATTGTCTTACCTTTCTTTTTTTCTTTCTTTTTTTAATTATACTTTAAGTTCTGGGGTACATGTGCAGATCGTGCAGGTTTGTTACATAGGTATACACATGCCATGGTGGTTTGCTGCATCCATCCCCCTGTCATCTTCATTAGGTATTTCTCCTAATGTTATCCCTCCCCAATCCTCCCAACCCCTGCTATCCCTCCTCTAGCCCCTTCCCCACTCCCCAACAGGCTCCAGTATGTGATGTTCCCCTCCCTGCGTCCATGTGTTCTCATTGTTCTACACCCATATGAGTGAGAACATGCAGTGTTTGGTTTTCTGTTCTTGTGTCAGTTTGCTGAGAATGATGGTTTCCAGCTTCATCTATGTCCCTACAAAGGACATGAACTCATCCTTTTTTATGGCTGCATAGTATTCCATGGTGTATATGTTCCACATTTTCTTCATTCATTCTGTCATTGATGGGCATTTGGGTTGGTTCCAAGTCTTTGCTATTGTAAACAGTGCCGCAATAAACATACGTGTGCATGTGTCTTTATAATAGAATGATTTATCATCCTTTGGGCCAGTAATGGGATTGCTGAGTCAAATGGAATTTCTATTTCTAGGTCCTTGAGGAATTGCCACACTGTCTTCCACAATGGTTGAACTAATTTATACTCCCACCAACAGTGTAAAAGCGTTCCTGTTTCTCCACATCCTCTCCAGCATCTGTTGTCTCCAGATTTTTGACAATAATAATTTTAATATTGCTATCGTGACATTCTTGGAATATTACTCTCATCATCTATAAACCAGAAGAGAAATACCAGATATTTAAACCACAATTTACTGACATTGGCCCAAGCTGTCAGACTCAGACTTGCCATAGTAAAACTAATACAGTTGGTTCCTCATCTCCTTTCTGAGTCTTCAGGTTGGAAGGGAAAGCGGAGCCCAGCACTCTCTAGCTCTCGATATCACTCTTGAATCAAAAACAAGAATTCCAACTGTGTGGTGGGCCTGGTGGACCCTCAATAGGGAGTGTTTGTTCCACTGATGGGTACTGTGTGAAGCATGTACAATGTTCAGGAGAGCAGCCTTTATAGCCAGATAGGCTGTGCTGAGACCTCAGCTCTACCATTCACAGAGTATGTGATCTGTAATGAATTACTGCCTGCCTACTCCCTGCCTCCAGTAAGATTCAACATATGTGCAATATCCTCCATCTCACAGGTCATGTATGAGGTGACAGGATTCCGTAAGTGTAAAATGCTTAGCAACAAGTACCCAGGAGGTAATGATGTGCTTAGTAAATGCTAACAGTTATCATTCACTCATACGTTGGAGGATGCCTTTGTATAAAAAATGAGCTAGACGGTATTTTTGTCCTTTTAAGGAAAATTAAGAGAATTCCGACAAATATTTATTGTAAGTAACTACAGTTTTGCTCAGTGAGGCACCTCACCTGTAGTTGTAAAAAGAGAAAAAACAGAGAGAAAAGGCAGGAAAATAGGCGGAAGAGAGGGAGGAAGGGAGGCTGAGTGGGTGGAGGGGCAGGCAGAGTTTGTAGCAGACGGTCTCGGACCATGTACCTGGGGACCCGAGGCCATCACTGAGAAAAAGGATACAGACCCTTTCACGAATTCTTATGTATTTTTGATCCCTCAGGGAGGCTATTCTCTGCAACTAATGGCTGTGTGTGCATCCAGGCAGGGAGCAGGTGTTAATCTACACAGACTAGTTAATAGCCATTAACAGCACTTAAAAATCCAATAAAGGGAGAAGGACGTTCTAGCCATCCATACCAGGACCAGAATTCTATGAGGCCCTTCCTACTGTGGTAGCCCTCATCACCATCAATATCATCATCATCATCATCGGCAAGGGTTTCTGTTTAATAACCAATAGCACAAACATCTTCTGTCCAATCCCACGTGCTAGGCACTGTGCCGGTACTGGAGTTAAAAAGATTAATGAGATCTGATCGCTGGCCACAGAAGCCTATGGTGCAGAAGGCAAAGCAGCCTGGAACTGACCACAATATAGTGCGATGAGAACTATGTGAGGAAAATAAACTCAGTTCCATGGGAGAGTATGATTAATGGCCTGTTTTCTGCTTGAAATGAGACCTTTTAAATATCAAATATTGTTCAAGAGCAAAGGAAATTCACCAAACAAAAAGGCAGTGGCAGCACAAAACAAATGAATATAACTAAGTGTAAAGTAACCTGCTTCCTAAAAAACCTTATAAAACTGTAGGAGAAATGGCAGACTGCAGAGTCATGAAATATAAGCTTTTTCCCAGACCTGGCTCCAAACACATAGTAGATCAAATAGAATCATTTTTAAAAAAACATTCTAAGCTGAATTCAAAATAAAGACATGAATATCTTCAGGTACCAGAAAGGAAAAGGAGAAATTAAAAGCTTCAGAGTTATATCGTAGAGATGATGCCATGGCTTCCAAAGGAAGGGCATTGAGATCAGATCAGATCTAGAAACACTGATGCCCCTGGCAGGGTAAGATATCTGCCCTGAGCAGACTGGAGGGACTATTTTCTTCAAGAAGAGGAGAGTAGAAACAAACACTGCAGTTGGCCTACCAAGCAGCAGGGAAGCATCTCTCTGCCTGTGGCATTGGATGCACAGGACTACAAAAGGCATACCTGTGCCATGTGTAAATTAGGAATTCTCTGCGTGTGTCATGAAACCAACCTCAGGCAAGTTGTCCTGAGCAAGTGAAATCCACTGGGCACCTGGTAAAACTAAGCAAAATCTACTCTGTAGGGATACTTTCATATTCCAGGGATCTGAGAAATCCATAGGAAACAAAATAAAACCACTGAAGACGACCCCACAACCAAAATGGAAAAGCCATTAATAGGAAACTATCTTCCACGAGTGTGAGGCAACAAATGCAATAATATAATACTATGAGATGCCCCAAAAATATTGTACATGTCAACTTTATGTAGCTGAATAGCTATATACGCAAACATGCTGAGTATGGCCCAATGTGGTCAGGACTTCACTCAAAGACTACTGCCCCACTGATATTTGAATCTCAGCTTTTAGTAAATCACTCCTTCAAATGAAACATTTACTTCTTTCAGCTCTTCTTTCAAAATATGTAAATGTTCCTGGGAAAATTAATACAAGTTAGCCTTTCTCAAATTTCAGTGTTTATTAGAATTATCTCTGATGTTCTTTCAAAATGAGCCCTGCCCCAAGAAATTCTGGTGTAAGTAGATTTAGGACAGGGACCAGGAATCTGTATATTTAACTAGTGTTGATCAGGAGGGTTTATAGCGAAGGTGTTTTGTGCTGCTGAATGCATAATCTACTCTAGAAATTGTTTAGGGCTGGGAATTAACTTGGTTGGGAACTTTTAATTAAGAACTCTATATTTGGGGTTAGAATAATTTTATTTATATAGAGCTATATATAGTAGTCCATAGATATTTTTCTGTATACACACCTTCTAAATCATATTGCTTTTTTACCTTTTACTTAATATTAGATTTTAGCATATTTGTATGGATATTGGTAGTAGAAGTGAAACGAAAGGGGAAAGTGTGAAGGGAACAGTTGCTAAGTCAAAAATTAAGTAGTAAAAAGGAGAAATTGTATCCTTTTTATGTCTGTCTCAGATATAGCTTGGGTGTCAGAGACCTTTACTATTTATCGAATAGGCTCTTCCATATTTCCAGACCCCCATGGTAGGGCCATGTGGCCAGTTCTGATCAAAAGGAACAAAGCAGAAGTAACATCCTTCACTTACAGAACTGCCCTTAAGAGCAATGTGCAATCCTCTGGTACTGAGCTCCCCTCCTCCCAGCAAGGAGATCAATTCCCAGGAGGATTATCTGCCCCCAACCAGGCCTACAAGAGCCAGAAATGAACCTGTGTGATGTAAAGTTAGTAAAACGCAGCTGTGGGTGGGTAATAGGGAAAGGGTGTTTATAAGCACAGCATAACCCAGCCTAACACTCTCTATGAGAAAGGGAAATAGGAAAAATCCTGTTAAAGAAAGTGGCCTCTCATATCCCACCTAATGGTTATGGATAGCTGTTCTTGTCTTGCATCCTCTTCATCCTCTTTAGCTATTTTCTGTCACTGTTTCCAACATCTTTAAATTGGTAAAGATGAATAGATATCTAAGTAAATTCCAGGATATCACTTATTTATTTGCTTTTCCTACAAAAGCAAACAAAGGGTATTGCCTTATCCTTTAGGCAGAGTTCCATGACGCTATGATAAGAGAGTGTGTGTGGGGGGGGTGGGGGGTGTGAGCATGTACACACAAAATTTTACTTTCAGCAAGCAAAAGATTCTGATATTTTTGATCCATGCCTGGGAAGAATAATACAGGCACTTACTGGCAATGTGCACATTTTACTGACCTTTTTGAGTTAGTTTCCTTTTGGTGTAAAGAGAATACCAGAACCAAGCAGATGTCCCAGCCACTCTGCAGCTGTTTGATTTACAATGTGACACCAAATTTATGAAGTCAGTTGGGGGACTCCATGGCATCCTAGGTTTCAGGAAGGGAAATTCACAGGTTTGAGTCAATCCAGGTTCCATGCAGTCAAGTGCTCTGCACTGGGAAATTGTGAGGTCCCCAAAGCATAGCTATGGAAGCCAAGAAAGAGGGCAAAGAATGGACAGGAAACAGTGTGCTGTCTTCCTTGCTAGGGCAAATGGGAGGGCCAGGAGGAGCAGGAGGCATGGAGAGGAACCCGTAACGGAAGGAAAGAAACCCCATTTTTTAAACTGATCATGTCCCATAGGTTTGCTCCCAATTCTCACTCCAACATGAGTAGAATCCAGGAATGATTTTTACCACCATGAAGGAACACCTGCCCTGGGGTTCACACAAAAGGTTGAACCATTCCTTCCACATGCTTCTGACTCTTACTGTGCTCACAATAAAAAGGCTGGTCTCTGTGGGCTGAAAAGTGGTCTGGTTTGGAGATCAGTGAGCTAAAGAGAACCAAATAAAGTTTGACAACATCAGGGTGGAGGACCTATCCCCAGGCAACACACTGGGTAATTTGTAATAATGTTTCAGTGCAGGAATTTGCAAAGACACCACCTATCAACCTGTTGTTTTCTGCTGCAATGTGGAAGAGCATGATAATTGCATGTAAAACGTGTCTTTGCACTTTTACTTTTTAAACAAATTACAAGATCATTGACCATTAAGTTTGCCAACTGCCCTTGTAATAAAAAACAAACAAACAAACAAACAAAAAGCAAAACTCAAGTTTCAAATGGTCAAGAGGAGAAGGTGTCTGGGGGCATGATGGGAAATGCAATTTTAAACACCTTGGCTTTGAGATACTAATTGCAATATCCAATGGTAGATTAACAGATATGGCTACATAGAAATTTAAAATTCTGTATGGCAAAGGAAACCACAAATAAAATTTAAAAACAAGCACACCATTGGAGGAAAATATATACAATGCATTAAATAAAGGATTATTATCCAAACTACAAATTGTCTCCTACAAATCTATAAGAGGCCCGTATCTCAACTGTTAAATGAGCAAAGCCTATGAACAGGCAATTTTCAGAGGAATTACAAACGTCAACAAACAGATGGTGAAATGTCAATGAAAAGATGGTGAACCTTACTAGTGATAAAAGAATCACATATGAACAACCAGTTTATCAATTTTTTGCCCAGCAGCCTGACAAAAAGTAAAAATATTGATGATTTCAAATGTTGAAGGTGCTATAAAGAAAGAAACATTCTCATTTCATGTGGAAGAAGTGTACATGTTAAAGCCTTCTGTGTGCAGAGAACAAGCAATTTAGCAAGAGTTATCACAGTTTTAAATGTGCCTACACTCTCAGCAATTTCATTGCTACCAGCATATCCTAGAGAAAAACACATATGCCCAAAGAGCATGAACTAAGATGTTCTTGACTGCTTTGTCTGTAATAGTGAAAACTGGAAGCAATCCTAACTTCCATCAATAGGGTACATCCATAAAAAGGAATTTTATACTGCCATCTCAACAGGATGCAGTAGATTTCTAAATGCTCATATGGGAAGATATCCAAATCAAAAAGCAAGCAATTGGTAAAATATATGAGCCCATTAAACGACACAGAAATCGGACTGGAAAGACAACCCACCAGACTATCAATGCTGGTTTTTGGGGGATGGGCATTGGTTACAGGAAGGGCAAAGGGGTAAATTTTTACATTTTATTTCAACTATTTTCATATATTCTTCACTAGAAAGAATTTCAGGTGACAGGAAATCGATGGAATAGAAGGCAAGAGAATCCATTTGATATTGTTGCTTAAAGAGACAGAACAGTGCTATAGTTAATATCATGAACTAGAATCAGACTGCCTGGTTTTAAGCCCTGTCTACTTTGCTCTGCTAAATACTGTGAGACCTCAGGACCAGGTTCTGAACCGTCTGATCTCTGCATCCTCATCTTTAAAGTGGTAGCATAAAAGGTTATAAAAGGTTACAGGGCTTCTGCCTTGTTTGTTTAAAATACTTGCTCTTGGCACCATGTAAGGAGTTTGACTATCCTGAGGCTCCCATGCTATGAGGAAGTCCAAACCACATGGGGAGGCCATTTGGAACACCACTGGTGACAGTCCCAACATCCCAGTCTTCACAGATACAAGTAAAGAAGCCTTGAGATGATTCCATTCTCCAGCCCTCTGAATTGGTTTGCAGGTGTTCAAACTTTTCAGCTGAGTACCCAGTCACCAAGGAGCAGCGTCAAGCCATCCCTGCTGTGCTTGTCCAAATTCCTGACCTATAGAACCCACGATCTTAATAAAATGCTTGGGTAGTTTTACACAATAAAGTTCTGAAGGAGTCTGCTCCATGAACAAAGAAAACAAAATAGTAGATCCAGTATCTAAACCGAAGGAAGCAGGTAGAAAAACCAAAATGGTCAGCATGTAGACATAATGACTAGATACGAGTATAAATTTAGCAAAGCATGCCCATCCAGGAAGGGCCCTTTATATCCACTAAATTGTTGTTCTAAAGTAATGCATGAACCACACACCAGGAACTACAAAACCAATTCCCTACAAATACTTCTTAAGTAATACAAATGCGATCAGTAAAGAATAACAACAATCATGAGTAAACCCTAAACCACTAGAAAAATGATAGAGAAAAGATGATAGTAACTGAGATGACCAAACGTCCACGAAAATTCGTGCTCCCTTTTCCATAAGTAGTTGCTGCTACAAAGTGGCAGCATGGAATACTTTTTATAGCTCCCTTAAAGCTGAGGGGGACCATTAATTAGTTTTGCCAAAAGAATAAGAGCAAAATTGTTGTATGTTACTTCTGAGCCAAGGCAATTAGAAAACTAGCCCTTCTCCCTCTTCTCTTCCCCATCCACCAGCAGCATACATAGGCCTCCAAGGTTCAGATGACTGAGCCGTGAGATAGAAAATGCCCTAAATGATTGTATGGAGGAAGACTATCGACTTCCCAGGAACCCTTGTGTTGAACTGTTACAAAGGTAGGTGATATACATCTATATATTAGATACTGAGCCACTGGAATATCAGGGCTTATTTTTACAGCAGCTAGCATTTACCCTAAACAGCAACAATAAATAGCAACTCACACTTGACCTCAATGTCAAAAGAATACTAACTCACGATAGACTATGGAAAATCTAAAAATAATAGTCCCAACTCAGCTCCAGCTGATTCTTGTTATGTGAGACAGGTTACAAATCCAGGTTTTTTAAATATTGAAGTTCAACTCCATTGTGGCAATTTCTCAAAGATCTAGAACTAGAAATACCATTGGCCCAGCAATCCCATTACGGGGTATATACCCAAAGAATTTTAATCATTCTGTTACAAAGATACATGCACATATATGTTTATTGCAGCACTGTTCACAATAGCAAAGACTTGGAACTAACCCAAATGCCCATCGATGATAGACTGGATAAAGAAAATGTGGCACATATACACCATGGAATACTACACAACCATAAAAAGGAGGAGTTCATGTCCTTTGCAGGGACATGGATAAAGCTGGAAACCATCATTCTCAGCAAACCAACACAGGAACAGAACACCAAACAACGCATGTTCTCACTCATAAGTGGGAGTTGAACAATGAGAACACATGGACATAGGGAGGGGAACATCACACCAGGGCCTGTCCGGGGATGGGAGGCTAGGGGAGGGATGGCATTAGGAGAAATACCTAATGTAGATGACAGGGGGATGGAGGCAGCAAACCACCATGACATGTGTATACCTATGTAACAAACCTGCACGATCTGCACATGTACCCCAGAACTTAAAGTACAATTAAAAAAAAACTCAGTGAATCCAGCACAAAATACACCTTCAAGTCCATTTAACCACATTGCATTTTTCTAGCTTTATACCAAGATTGGTGTGATCGCTTTATAAATTTGGGCATATGGCAGAATACTATGGTCTGAATGTTTGTGTGCCTCCCAAATTATATATTGAAACCTAATCACCAATGAGATAATATTAAGAGGTCATGAGAACTCCACCCTCAAGAATGAGATTTGTATACTTATAGAAGAGCCTTGAGGAAACCTGATTGCCACTTCCACTACGTGAGGATGCAGCAAGAAGCCAACATGTATGAAGCAGAGGGCCCTCACCAGACACAGACTCAGCTGGTGCCTTGATCATAAAGTTCCCAGCCTCCAAAACTGTGAGGAAGAAACTTCTATTTCTCTAAGTTCTTCGATCTAAGGTATTTTATTATAGCAGCTAGTGCAGACTAAGACACAGTGCTAACCACTATCACAAATCAATCATATCATATCAGACTTTTATCCTATCTGTCACATATTCACCAAGTTACATTTTAGAACAGCTCACCCTTCCTCAAAATCTTCATTTCAACAAGATGAAGTTTTCCTTTTTAGCTCAGCATTCAAGGCCTTCCAAAATCTTACTTTAACCTAATCTCCTGTAGTGTCTTTTCCAGCTGCATCAGACACTTTGCTCTCCCATGCACTTTCTCAGCTTGGTGCTTTGCTCAGGCTGCTCCATGGACAGTGCACAGAGGTCTCTGCCTCTGTTGCTTAAGAGCAATCCTAATCAATACATAAACAATTGGGTGTGGCTGTATTACAATAACACTTTACTGATGGACATCAAAAGTTGGATTTTATATATATTATGAAATATTCCTTTTCTTCTGATTTTTTCCAATCCTTTAAAAATGTAAAAACCATTCTTAGTTTGTGAGCTGAACAGAAGTAGGGGGCTAGCCAGATCTGGCCCACGGGCTATGGTAGTTTGTCAACTCTATTTCATGGCTATGTGACCCCCATCCTGAACTGTGGAGTGGTTTTGTGGAAAACTGTCCTCGCTATTTAAAAGAGACACTGGGAGAAAACACCTCCTTTTGGAGCAGACATTGTCTCTTCTCCACCTGATGCCATCTTGGGTCATGAGAGGCAAGCTCATGACTTAGCCAGGATGATGAGAGAGAAATGAAAGACAGAAAAATCTCTACTCCCGGTTGAAATCCTTAAGCTGCCAAAACAACCTTGAAACCACCTGACTCCAGACTTTTTTTGTAAGATAGTGGATTTTCCTCATTGCTTATGCAAGTTGTAACTCAGTGTTTTGCAGGAGTGTTCCAAGTAGAGGGGACAGTGGAGAAAGCCTGCCCTGGGGGGAATGGGATAAGAGAGTGCATGATCTACAGAGAATTTTAAAACAGTAATAAAACCAACTTGTCTGCTTTTTATTATCACTATGCACCAACAATTCTAAATCATGCCAATGATAAAATAATCACCCTTGTCCAGGCCAACGACTCCCATCATGCCCAGCACACAGCACTTTATAAACATTTTGCTGAAATGTTGAATAACCCATGACCTACTCACATGCACACAACGACACATAAGAACCCCTGCCATAATGAGTCATGTTATAATTGCTTCTACTGGCTTGAGAAAATGAGGAATAGTCTTAGGTTTCTATCACTTGTCATTCCATAAACCCACAGTAGAGTCATGAGCCACCTCATCCCCATAGTGACCTCATGCACTTTTACAAGCACTTCTCAAGATCTGGCTATGTTTACCAGGATGGTTTTGGAAAGGGATGCATTTGCTTTAAGTAAAATAAAGAATCAAAATAAATTTAAGACAACTCACTTGAATTTACTCAAGAAATATGCAATGTCCCTGATATGGTTTGGCTGTGTCCCTACCCAAATCTCATCTTGAACTGTAATTTCCATAATCCCTGTGTGTCATGGATGGGACCTAGTGGGAGGTAACTGAATCATGGGGGCAGTTACCCCCATCTGTTCTTGTGGTAGTGAGTGAGTTTTCACAAGATCTGATGGCTTTATAAAGGGCTTTTCCTCTCCTTCACTCTGCACTTGTCTCTTTCTTGCTGCCACGTAAGACATGCCTTTGTTCCTCCTTTGCTTTCTGACATGATTTTGAGGCCTTTCCAGCCATGGAAACTGTGAGTCCATTAAATTTATTTTTCTTCATAAATTACTCAGTTTAGGGTATCTCTTCATAGCAGTATTAAAATGGACTAATACAGTCCCACAATAAGAAAGTTATCTCAGCCTAGATCAATGTAGCCAAAGCACCCAGGATTCAGAAGCATATGAAGTGAGGATTCATGGACAGCTAGAAGTGGGCATGGCTTCTACACTGCCTGCATCCCTCCCGCTGACTCTGCTTTGGGTCCACACACCATTTAGTCAAAGCTATGATTTAGTAGGTCCTGAAGCCATTTCTATAAAAACTGTGTAAGGTTTAAACACTAAGCTTTGATTTTTAGCAAGGTTTTTTCTCAGCTGTATTTTCTACTGTACTATAAAATCACATGCACAGTCTCTCACACGTACACAAAAACACATATATCAACAAATTGTACATATGTACAGATATGCAAGTAAATGCATATGTATACAAACACACATGCACAAACATGCACACATAGGCAAAACACACATGCTTACACAAAGACATGCACATATGCAATGTACACATGAGCACAAAAACGCATGCATGCATGCATGCATACATACACAAAAAAATACACACCCATAATACATATCCTTCAGTATCTGGATATTAGGTTTTTGTTTGTTTGTTTACCTTAACATAATAGAGTTACTAAGAGAGGCTCAAGGTCGGGTATGGTGGCTCAGCCCTGTAATCCCAGCACGTTGGGAGCCTGAGGCTGGCAAATCACGAGGTCAGGAGTTCGAGACCAACCTGGCCAGTACAGTGAAACCCCAACTCTACTAAAAATACAAAAATTAGCCAGGAGTGGTGGTGTGTGCCTGTAGTCCCAGCTACTCAGGGGGCTGAGTCAGAAGAATCGCTTGAACCCAGGAGGTGCAGGTTGCAGCGAGCCAAGATTGAACCACTGCACTCCAGCCTGGGAAACACAGCAAGTCTCCATCGGGAAGGAAAAAAAAAAGAGAGGCTCAAAACTCAGATCAACCTGGCTTGAAACCTGGTCCTACCTCTTTCTATCTACATCATCTTGGACAAGTTACAGGTTCGGCATCTCTAATCCAAAATGCTCCAAAATTGAAGACTTTGTGAGCACTGACACAAGTGAAAATGTTCACCTCTGACCTCATGTGACAAATCACTATCAAAATGCAGGCAAACAACACAGTTCATTCAACATCCCCAATGGAAAAATAAAATTACCTTCAGGCTATGTGCATACGGTTTACAGGAAACATGAATGAAATCTGTGTGTAGAATCTCATCCCCAAGGTATCACATCATGGATTCCAAAATCCAAAAATAGCTCAAAATCCAAAACACCTCTGGCCTCGAGCATTTTGGATAGGGGATACTCAAGCTCTGTTTAATTTCTTTGAACTTTAGTTCTCTTACATAAAATGAGAATAGCAAAAGTTCCTCTGATGAAATTGTTGAATGGATTAAATGAGTTAATGTTTATAAATTCTCAGCACAGTCCCTGTCACTTAAGCACTGAATATACAGAATCAGCAGCTGCAGCAGCTTCGTCTTCTTCCTTCTTCCTTCTTCTCCTTCTTTCTTTTATCTTCTTCTTCTTTTCTCACTCACTTCTAGTCACCACATATAGTGATCAGGAGCCAGACTGAGATGGTGACTGTGGCTTGCCTGGTTCATAAGGTCAAGAGAACAATCAGGAGTAGGTAAGGGCACATTAGCCCATTGGTGGAAGTCTGCTGCTGCCCAAACACCTTCCCTGCAGTCTGCCCTACCTCCTACCTGCTCAGACACCACCTCCCAGCAGAGTAGCTACTGTGGCTGGGCATAGTGTCTGATGGGCACTATTCCCATGCACAGGCCCCATCCCTCTCCAGATAGATTCTATTAATGTGCATTTTCATGAATCAGAGCAAGCAGCTATCACTTTAAAAGGTCAGCACCGCTTGACCTGAAAGAATGAGTTAATGCTAAGCTCCAAAGTCTTTGGCGTTCCAGCTGTGACGGCCAAGTAGGAAGGAGGAGACCTGTAAGACTTCTCATTCTGAGCCCTGGCATTCCAGAGGAACATGTGGACGCCAGCTAGAAAAGCACATCCCAGATTTGAGCAGCGGGTCCACACTAGGAAAAAGAGTTAAAGAATGAGAGAGGAGGAGTGGTGAAAGGCAAGGCAGGAAGTGATTATGGGAAAAGAACGTTTTCATGGCAATGTCTTAAAACCAACCCCAAGATTGACCCTTTTTGCCCAGAGCTCATCTTCAAAGAAGCATATTCTCTCTCTCTTCCATTCTCTCTCTCTCACTCTCATTCTTCTCTCTCCTCCCCCTAAGAACACATTCAAAAAGTTGTTATAGTTTCCTATCACTTCAAGAACTAAAATTAAAAATAGGATAAAGAATGATTATTAACTGAGCCAAAATATCTGTACCTTAAGCCAAAATCTACAATAAAGAGTCCGATGCTATTTTGCCTTTCAGGAGCTGTATTTTGTCTAAAAGAGACACACACTACACACATACATACATAAAAGTAAACAAAAAAAATTTAGTGAGACAAACTGCAGAATAAATATGTGGCCTCCTAAAGAAAAAAAATGATTACTGTCATTTGAAAATTGCCTTGATATTTTCTATCTATCTGAGACTTACTGGCGTTTCTATCGGTTGTAACCATTTTAAAATGTTTAACAAATCTGAATAAAACACGATTGAAAACCAATAGCAGAGTAGTTTCAAACGGAGATCATGGATCTTGGTTCTCCAGCCAGGCCCCAGCTCCAGCAGCACCCTCCCAGAGAAGATACAGGGAAGTGTGAGCACTGACAAGCCCATGACAGAGGCTGGCTTCAGTGTCCAGAAAGCAGTGGATGTCTCCAAACAAAACAAGTTGGAGAGCATCTTTACTGGTAGTTTTACATTCTAAAAAAATCAAATATGGAATTTGGGAACCATCTATTAAAAATATGATTGCAGACACATATTTATAATTTTCCCCTATGACTTCATCTGTTCATCTGTCCCATCAACAAAAACGGTGTTTCCTCCTGGCATCCATGAAGGCCTTGGTGACAGCTGCACCATTAAGAGTTAGAAATCTAAAAGAAAACGAAGAAAAAAAGAGGAAGAAGAGACGGAGGAGGAGAAGGAAGAAGAAGCAGGGAGAGGAAGAGAAAGAAAGAAAAGAAAGAAAGAAAAAGAGAGAAGGAAGGAAGGAAAGAAGGCAGGAAGGAAGGAGGGAAGGAAGAAAGGAAGGAAGGGAGGGAGGGAGGCAGGGAGGGAGGGAAAAGTAAGAGAGAGAGAAAAATTTTTCTTTGCAAAATTTTTTGCTATTAAAGACCTTGCTAGGGCCAGGCGTGATGGCTTATGCCTGTAATCCTACCACAGTGGGAGGCCGAGGCAGGTGGATCTCTTGAACCCGGGAGTTCGAGACCAGCCTGGGCAACATGGCAAAATCCCATCTCTACTAAAATTCCAAAAATTATCTGGGTATGGTGGCCGGTGCTCATAGTCCCAGCTACTAGGGAGGCTGACGTGGGAAGATCACTTGAGCACGGGAGGCAGAGGTTGCGGTGAGCCGAGATCAGATGGTGTCATTGCACTCCAGCCTGGATGACAGAGCAAGACTCTGTCTCAAAAAAAAAAAAAAAAAGAAAAAGAAGTCTTAGCTGGGACCTAGTAAGCCAGCAGGACAGTTTGCTCTCTCCAGTGAGACTCAGTGAGAGCTATCAGCAAAACTACAGCAATGTGGAGCTATCACCACCAAAAGTGAAAGAATTAAAGCTTTTGCTTTAAATATGTAGTGGTAGTCTTGATACGCTATAATGAGATTGTCACTTTTTACCTCTGTGATCTTCCTTTCGCAACCCATAACCCTAGGCTAAGTATGTGAAGAACATCAGACCAACCCAAATCTAAGAACATTCTACAAAATTCCTGACCATCACTTCTTAGTGTTTTCAAGTCATGGAAAACAAGAAAAGTCTGAGAAACTGACAGACCAGAAGAGTCTAATGAGACATAAAAACTAAATATAGTATGGTGCCCTGGATCCTGAAACAGAAAAAGAGCACTGGAAATAACTAATTAAATTTTAATAAGGTATGGTGTCTAATTAATGAAGTGCCAGTGTTGGGTCAATGTTAACAACAGGGGAAACTGGATAAGGGGTACAGAAAAACTCTCTGTACCATTTTTGCAGGTTTTCTATACATCTAAAACTATTCTGAATGTAAAAGTTCATTTTTTAAAATTCCGTGGTAGTAACTGATAAAAGATCAAATTTGGTTAAAAACAAAACAAAAATCTTACTAAAGTGTTCCTAAATATTTGGTATTCTTTACATACTGCTCTTAATTGAATTATTTTTTATTAAAGTATGCTATGTACCTAGGTTTTTGTTGTTGTTTGTTTTTTGTTTTGAAACAGGGTCTTGCTCCGTCACCCAGGCTGGTGTGATCACAGCTCACTACATCCTCAACTTCCCAGGCTCAGGTGATCCTCCCACACCAGCCTCCCAAGTAGCTGGAACTACAGGCACTTGCCACCATGCCCAGGCAATTCTTATATTTTTTGTAGAGATAGGTTTCACCATGTTGCCCAGGCTGGTCTCGAACTCCTGGGCTCAAGTGATCATCCTACCTTGGCCTCCCAACGTGCTAGGATTGCAGGCATGAACCACAATGTCCAGCCCAGAAGTGCCTTTCTATAGGCAAAGCACAATTGACTAAAAATCCTGGTGTTTAGCAGCTGACCCCAACTCCATGCCTGTGGAGAGCCCAGCTGTATGGACCATGTAGTCAGAGCCAGGCCATATCATCTGCCCTGTTGTTAGTAGCTGACCAAAGTTTGTGCATAGTGTCCAGGAACATATCAAGAGCTCAGGCTTGATGTCATGCATAGACTCATTCATTCGTTCTTTATTTCAACTACTCTCTCATTCATTTGCATTATTTTATTCACAGAACATTTAAAAACATGTATGTGCCCATCATGTGCCTGGCAGTCTGCTAGACCGTGGTCCCTGCACTAACAAGACTAGTAATCAATTATAACAGAGTAGTAAAGCACATGTGCTTTAAACTTGGATTCAAATCCTGGCTTTTGCCAGCTAGTAACTCTGTGACTTTGGGAAAATGATATAAATCCTTAAAACAGTTTTCTTATGTGTAAAATGAGAAAAATAGCAGAAGGACTTTATGTTATTTTTGTGAGTGACTGTATGTGGTATGTTGAGCACATGCATTGTCAGCTGTTATTACTTATCAACATTAAGAGCTCTGAGTGCTTGCATAGGATAAAGAACAGAATAAAATGGAGGCAAATCATTTTTCTGTCACTTTGAGGCTGGGTTGTCTTACGACATGCTTAATCACACTAGGACTCAGCTTCCTTGTCTGAAAAAAAAAGAAAACATTTTCCACATCAGGTTTGGGAGAGAATTAAAAGAGATGATACATGTGACAAACTTACCAAGCACTTGGCACATGGCAAGCTCTCAGCAACCTGCAGCTTTATTCCCTAAATATGAGGACAAATGGGAAAGTTAGAGCAACATGTGAAGGGCTCGTCCTGTGCAAGGAAAGAAGTCTGGACAAATATAAGAAGATGGCTAGAATAAGATCCTACCTAAGGTGGCAATTTCAACGCCTCACAAGACAAAGATGAAAGGTTTCACTGAGGATCCCAGACCCAGACAACTCAACATGAATCCACTTTTCCAGTCTGCCTGAAGTTTCCTAAATTATTCCTGGCATTTCTATTGCTTCCATTCCTTTGCCTGATAGCCAAGAGCTATTGCTGTATGCTCTCAACTGACTTCCCCAGCCAATTTTTCCTTCCTGCACCAACACTGCAAAATGAACAGTCACTCCTATTTCTCTCACTTCTACATTTTCTCTGTTTGCCTTTTGGACTGCTGCCCTGACTTATAATCTG
The DNA here is from genome assembly GCA_004027715.1 of Plecturocebus donacophilus. NCBI lineage: Eukaryota > Metazoa > Chordata > Mammalia > Primates > Pitheciidae > Plecturocebus > Plecturocebus donacophilus. The sequence continues at coordinate 38,649 of PVKP010012113.1, read as the reverse complement.
TGTACAACCCAGTCGCAGATATGCAAATTCTACCTAGTCTTCTGGGAAGGTTTAATAGCCACATTTTACAGGAAGCTTTCCTTGGTTTTTGCAACCAAAATCAACCTCCCCTTGCTCCACCCTTATATCTTGCTCTCTTTTCTCTGCTCTTTTCTTAAGGCACATACCAATCCCCCCCGCTCATCTTGGAGATCCTTTTATCCCTGCACTAACTTATAAGCTTCTTGTGGGCATAATTATTTTTCAACCCAGCTCTTTGCCATGCAAATTTCTACCTGGGCACGTCATATTTGCTGAATGTTCTGGACTAGAAAGATCATCCGTGATAGCTGACACACACGTAAACTGTAAAATCTGATGTGATTATTTTGTCAGCTCTACATTTCTGCTCTCTAGGGAAAGGGGTAATAAAGATGAACTTTATGGCAACGGTCTGGCTTAGCTGCATAGCCTTGCTGCCAGCACAGCCTCACCACGGGAGCAAGGCTGAGCCATGAGGAGTCGCCCAGCAGCAGAACTCAAACAGAAAGTTTCACGTAGGTCCCTGTGTCTAGTCTGGAAGCCTCCGTTCAAGTGGCCGCTGCAGAACATGAGTAAATCAAGCCAAACTTTGAGGGCTACTGGGACACATTTCTATTGTTCTGCCTTGAACTTGGCTTGGGGTGAAGAGGACTTTTAAAATAAAGTTTAGCCCTCAGTGTCCCCAAATCTTCCAACTCTGCCCATCTTGTGGACAATTTTAAACATGGAAGGAAGGAAAGGAGGGAAGGAGGGAAAAGATAAAGAGGGAGGAAGGCAAGGAAAGACAGAGAATTGATCTAACAGTGTTATTAACCACTACTTCTTGAATTCTGGTCTGTTTTGTCCATCATTTGATGGGCTACAGTTAATCACTACAAATTTTCACCTGGACTATAAAGATATGCTTAACATATCCTGCTAAAACTGATGTTTTTAAGGTAAGGAAACCAATGGCCTCTGGTTATAAACATTCAATTCTTACAAATCTAAAAGGAGTCCTTAGAGCCCTGTAGGACCCTGATTTGATGCCTGCCTGGGCTTTAGAAAGTACTGCTCTTTTAGACGTAACTGAAGTAAAGAGGTAGAGAAACTGCTCCTAGATTAATGCCACAGCTTGAGCAAATAGACCAGTAGTGGAGAGGGTTCATGAAGGCTTTAGAGTTGTCTTTGGGGAAGGCGAATAGCCTTTTTCAGTCTCTCAAAACTTTGTCTAGTTTGACATAATATTTTCCTCTTCATTTAAACCCTCATTTTTTCAAAGGAAAGCTAATTTAAACAATGTGTTATTGTAATTAAATAAAGGACTTTGATACAAACACCAAAATTCTTGTTAGAAATTAAATCTTTCCTGGCTTCTGGGACTGCCAGAGAATCTTTTAAAGAACTGCAGCAGTTTAGAGCTAAGAGTTTTCACAGAGCCGGAGTGAGAAAATTAACCAGGAATTCATCATTTGAACATGGTGTGTGGAGCCTGTGGTGGATAAAAGTCGCATTCTAGATCTTCATACGCTCTAACTACCTGTACACAATAAGCAATGACATTTCTGAGAAAACTCAGAAGTCTCAGCAATTCTTCATTCACAATGAGTCCACGGCACAGCACATTATATTCACTGAAGAATGGCAGCATGCCATTCTGGAAATCCCAACAAGCAGCAAATGCCACATGAAGTATTTTCTAGGAGCTTCAGCTGCGTTCGTTTACTGCCAGTGATGCTTCATCCCAGCCACTGACAACCAAGATGATTGGTTAAGGATTATTCCCCTGGAAAAATCTGAAGTTTTAAATGAAAACACAGGACAGAATGAGGATGCTTGAAGATAATTGAAAAACAATGAAGAATAACTCAACAGAAAAGGGGTTGAAAAACTTCCTGGGAGAAGGCCAGATGAATTACCCTCTGATGCACCAGGAAATACCTGATTATTTTCTGGATTAAAGCAACACTGTATGAATATGGGATCATTTGCTGTATGCTCAAACAAGGGCAAAGAATCCACGCTGTGTCTGGTTCCAATTATGTGTAAGAATCTAATGGGTCAGATTCCAGACAAGGCCACCACCCAATCTCTGTCAACAGTGAGGCGGAAGGAGATTTGGAGAAAGAGAGAAAGGAGCCAAGACATAAAAAGCTACCTCAACAAACTAACATAGTCCCCTTTCTTTCTTCTGATACCTGCTGGATGGCTGGGTGCCCTCTGGTCTAGGTAAGGCCATGTCATTTCCCATCCCAACACTTGACACCACCGCCATGTTATTCCAGCTCAATACTAAAGACTTAAGGAATTGGTGAAAGTCCACGTGTAGCACCAAGGACAAGGGTTCTCCACAGTCATTCTTCGCTAACCAGGGAAGGTCTCATGTCTTGATGATCCCAGAGAGCCAGGGGAGCGTGAAAGTGAGGTGCCTTTAACCTATCATATGAAAAGTGATATCCAAGGGAGACCATTCAAAGACATGGGCAAGAAAGCCAGTTAAACAAGGTTATCAGTCAAGGGCAGGGTGTGGAGCTCAAATGAGGGGAGGTTGAGGAACCAGTTCTGAGAGAGAGAAGATGGATCAACAGGGACTGGGTTGAGTCTGAATGCTGAGTACCAAAACATGGGTGTAAATGGTAAAATAGGATCAGTGGAAAGGACTGTGAATGGACAACTATGCCAGTATATTCAGCCTACAACAGCAGCAACAACGATTAATAACATTTATGAAGCACTTACTATATTATCTCATTTAATCCTTATAACACAACTTCCTAAAATAAGTACTCTCCCCTTTTCAGGTGAAAAAACCAATGTATAGAGAGGCTGAATCATTTGCCCAAACTCACCTTGTGGTCAAGCAGGAGAGCTGAGACGCAAGCCCGGGCAGCTCGGCTCCACGGTCTGTGAGCTTAATCAACAAGCCGGCGGGCTCTTCACGGTCCGCTGCCCAGCAGAGTCTGCATCTTTGTGTCACTCACAAGATATTCAGAGGCTCAGAAAACACTCCCACTGTGGCAGGATGACTTTAGAGGTAGGGTGGCCTTCAGTCTTGCGTGTGAAACTTGCCCTCTCTCTCAACACAGCAGACCCCAGAGCCCAAGAGAAGAGCTATGCCCAGAAGCAGGCTCATAAAAGAAGTCTCCTTCCTAGAAGAATAGAAAGCTGTAACTCTTGATGAAAGGAGCCCCAGGTTCCCTCCAGATCCAGCAGACCGAGATATAAGCTCCTTCTCACACTTACAGTGTTCAGTAAAACCCCATTTTAGAGCCAGTATTAACTAGCAGTGCTTCTAGAGGAAAGTCAGACAGAAGAGTTATTCAAGGCATTACTGAGAGATAAGTGGAAAAGTTGAGCATGAAAGTGAAGACATCTCATAAAATGGTTCGTTAGGAAAGTATTTTAAACATTGTAAATAGTCACGCTTCGAACCCTCAAAATATTTGCATAACTTTATTCTAAGGGGAGCCTTAACAAGGGGCTTTCAAATTCTCACAGGCTGAAAAAAAGAGTTGGGTAGTGTTGTCCATGTGCCAGTTGTTGGGCGGGACTAGGGGATTGTCTGGCAAACCCAAAGCGAGCCGTGTTTTCTCTCTGTGAATGTCCCAGGATCTGCCCTGGTTTCATATCTAAATTCTCCATCCCTGCCTGCTTGGCTCATTCAGTATTGCTTTTTATTCAACAGGGATCTACTGAGCCTCCGCTGGGCAGCACTGTGCTAGAGGCCAGGATACAGAGCGGGTAACATGCAGGCCCTCCTCTAATGGAGCTTGCTTACTAGTGGGCAAGGCAGACTAGTAGACTAGTGGAGGCAGTGGAGAATTGGGGACTGTGGTTAACAGCATGAGGAGCCTACACAGAAGCATGTGATAGACAATAAAAGGATGGAAGCCTGCTTCCGGATAGATGGCTGAGGATGGCCTCTCTGAGTGTGGAGCATTTCAACAGGAGAGCTAGAGAGGAGAAGCCATCCATGAAAAGCCAGGGGGACAGTAATCCAGGCAAAGGGAGACCGCAGTTGTAAAGGTCCTGCAGTGGGAATAAGCTTGGCATATTCAAGGAACAGAAACCCAGGGGCTGACACTCAGTGAATGAGGAAAACAACAGAGTAAGATAAATGGGGTTTAAGGAAGAAGCTGGATCATACATAGACTAGAACCCCATAGTAAGGAGGGTTTTTTTTCCCCCTCAGTGACATATTAAGTCTGTGAAGGGAATAGTGTGATATAATTTATGTTTTAAAAATATAACCCTGAGTGCTTGTTGGAGAATAAGTTGTAGAAAAAAACAAACACAGAAATCAAGAAAAAAAAACTAGGAAGTTTCTGAAAAATTACAGATGAGAGGAGATGGTGGCTCAGGTAAGGCCACCTTGTAGAGATTGAGAGTAGGTAAATGCAAGATGCTCTTTGGAAGTGGGACTGACAGAAATCCCTCGTGTATTGATTGTAGGGCAGTGATGGGAAAGGAGGAACCAGGGACGACTCAGGTTTGGGGCTTGAGCAAACAGTGGAGTCATTTGTTGAGATATCGAAGACTGGGGTTGGGTAGGAGCAAGTCTTGGATGAAAGTCAGTGTTACATTTTGAGTGAAGTATGAAATTCCTCTCACATAGACCTGGAGCTATGAAAGGTGTAAGTGGATATACAAGACTGGACTTAGGGCGAGGTCAGTACGGAAGAAAGAGGCATGGGAATTGTGAACATAGAGACAATATTTAATTAAAGTTCTGGAATGGAACAAGGTCACACAGAGGTGATCTTACAGAGAGAAGAGAAGAGTTAGAGTTGCTTTCAGCAACTATCACATACACAGATCAAAAAAGAGCAGGAGCATCAAAAACAAAACTGAAAGAAGTAACCCAAAAGGCAGGAACAAACCAGGTGAATGAGGTGTCCTAAAAGCCACAGGAAAGAGAAGTGCTTCTATGAGGGGCAAAAGCCTTATTGCCTAAAAGGAAGGGTGAATGGGAAGTGATCTAAAATCAAAACAGAAAGTATGGACAACTATTTTAGTCTGCTAAACAACAGACTGCTGCAACAACATATCAAAACCTGAGTGGCTTATAAATGACAGAAATGTGTTTCTCACACTTCCGAAAGCTAGAAAGTCCAAGATCAAGGCACTGGCGGCAGATTAAGTGTCTGGTCAGGGCCCACTTTCTCACAGATGGCACCTTCTTGGGCAATAATCCCATTCATGAGGGCTCTGCCCCATGACCACTACATTGGTGATTAGGTTTCAATGTATGAATTTTGGGGATACATGAACATTCAGACCATAGCAACAATCCCTTAGAAAAGAAATTTGCTTTTGGGAGAGAGGGATGGGTGGATGGGTAGGTAGAAGCTAGAGGTAGGAGGATACAGAAGATTTCCTTTTTAAAAATGTTTCTTTGCTTGTTTTAGGAAAACAGCTACCAGAACATGTTCATATGCTACAGAAATGGCCCAAGAATGAGGGAGTAGTTGATAATGCAAGAGAGAGAGAACAACTGATGGAGCAAAGTCCCACAAAGGGCAAAGAGAACCTCTCAAGGAGAGTTCAAGGTGGCCATTGCTCAGGCAGGGAAGCAGTGGAAGCACTGTCATAGAGGGAAGGTTGAGAAGATGGGCAGAGATAAAGAGATGGCACAGTCAGTGGTGGGAAGATTAACTGGGGCACTCTTTCATATGTAATCTTCTAAACAAAACATGAAGCCAGGTTATTTGCTGCTAGTAAGATTGGTGGAGAAATGGGATAAACTTCGGGAGAGAAGAGATTATGTGAAGTCATTGTTTTAGAAAATAGTTATCCTAGTGAAATAGAAATTACCAAGATATTAGGAAACATTGTCAAGCAGTGTTGCACAGTCATTGCTATATGTTGCCATAAATTTGAAAGGAAATCTGTCTTGGTCAGTTGGGTGCCTCTCTGTCAGCATTTAATTGCTTACATGTGTAGATGGAAAAGAAGACTGAAGAAGCTCAACCAGTTTGGGGGTTGCCAAAAGCGGAGAGAGGAGAAAGACAGGAAAAGCAGCTGAAGACATCAGCAAGGAAGTGGCTAAAGTGATAGACCATAGACTGTAAGTGGGGTGAGAAGGGAAATGAACAGCGGAGAAAAGAGGTGATAGTGAAAAGAAGTCAAATGAATCAAAGGTCTTCATGAAGTTGAGGAATATCATGAGGGTACTGACGTAAGTGAATAGTTAGAATAGGAAGTGACGGTCACAGTAGAAGACTTAAAACTGAGGCTGTAGTGATGGTTACAGTTATTGCAGGTGCTGTCAATGTCTAGGGAGTGATTATGGGAAATGAGGTGAAGGACAGAAGTCAAAGGCTTACCTTTGTCTCCCTACAGGCTCTGAGATAAACTCTTGTCTCAGAGGAAGAGGATTTACTTACTGCTAATACTTTGAACCTTATAATTCACAGCAACTTTCAACATGCATAACCTCATTTCAATTCTGCCATGACCCTCTGATACATTATTGTATTCCATTATACAAGTAAAGATACGGCATCTCTAAAGGATCATATGGACTCGCCCAAGATTACATGGAACTGAAACTGGAAACCAAGTTCTTCTATGTCAAATCCACTTTTTTTTTTTTTTTTTTTGGTCCCATGCTGTCTTAAACTTAGGCTGAAATTACTTCTATTCCCAGTAGTTCTAATTGCTAACTTCTTACCCATAGGCTTTTTGTGACCTCCAGGACAGAGCTCAACACTTCTCAGAGCTAATCGTCTGGGAGCATCCATTAGCAACTCAACTATTAGTCAGAAATGTGTTTGATTTGCAAGAGGTAGTGCGACTGTGACTGTGGTCTCCCTCTGCTTTATTCACAGGAGAAGGAAGCTGCCCAACTCACTTTAGCTCATCATACTGTATTTAGCAACTTACTTTTATTTCTCTTAAATTTCTCTCTCATTCAAATGGGCATCAAGTCCTGTCGATTCAGATTGTTTATATTTTGTATCTATTTATCTCTTACCATTGTCTCTTCCACTACTGTGACTTTTACCTGAAAAGTGGAATAAACTCCCGACTGATATTTCTGCATCCATTATTGCCCCTCCAAACCATTCAACAGACAGGGCAGAGTGGTCTTTCTACGGTGCACATCTGATCATATCATTCCCCTGATGAACCCTCCTTAACGACTTCCTGTCGCCTCTAAGATGAAGATAAAAATCCACCCATGGTCTCCAAGGCCCTGCCTGGCCAGGCCCCACCCATTTCTTCATCATTTGGGGCCAGTCTTCCTCTGGCATCAGCAAAAGTCTCTTCGGCTCTAACACTCTATTTCTACCTTCACATCTTCTCTCTGTGTCTCCATCACATTTATTCCTGATCATCTTTCTGAGCACAGCTCACAGGCCACTTCCCCAAAGAACATGTTCCATCATATACTGGCAGCATTCTGGTCTTTTTCTTTGTGACTCTGATCACAAGCATGATTCTGTAAATAACTGTGTGATCTGTGGTTTAATGCCAGCCTCTCTCTCTAAGTTTATGTTCCAATGAGTAGAAACCTTTATTTTCAGCTCCTAGCACCATGTGTGAAATGCAGCGTGCCTCAAAAGTCTTTAGAATAAACAAATAGATAACAAATCAACAGTTTAAGTGTAAGCTCCTTAAAAGTGTGGAGTGTGCCTTATTCACAATTTTATCCCCCATATCAAGCACAAAGCCTGGCACATCATGAGCCCAAAAAAATATTTTTGAATGAATGAGCCTATCTCATAATGTTAGCTTTGTATTTTACTAAAGTTGAAGAATAATAAGAACTTTCTTATTTTTAAGTAGGGAGATTTGGAAAAACAAAACACTTTATTTTTTTAAAACTCAACTTTCAGTGCTGATTTAAGTCAAGCCCATAACTTATATTTACCTCCACTGCCTAGAGAGCTGACCTTGGATTTGCATGTGAAGATATACTCTTCAGTTTACCAATTCTCAAATAAAATATGACTCTGACCTAAAGTTTAGACATCATCTATGAATATAGATAGGAGCAATTTTCTGTGCCAAACATAGCTTAAAGGTCAGCCGTTGTTTGGTTGTTGAATTACGTGTCCTTACATTGTAGTGCTATAAAAGTAAGCAGGACATTTGTTTTGAGTTATCAGAGAATTTGAATCTTGGCAATATCCACCTTTGCTATATGTAGGGTCTCTCAGACACAAGCTAGTCTCTTAGAGGTTTTTACCGCTGCATTAATGTATTCAGGCAGGTTGGATAGTAGCCAAAAACAAAAGGAGAAGCTTCAGTAGGGAAAAGTGCATGGCAGTGATACAACACTAACCCCAAACCTGCAAATCCAAGACGGGCAAGCCTTGGGTGGGTGCTGGTGGCATAGAATAGTAATCTTACCTTTGTGGTGAGATATAAACCAACCATGAGGCCTCAGTACAGCCTTAACGTTTTCATAACTGCAGTTCTAGTTCACATACCTAGAAATGTGGCATGCATCCATAAAGAAACTGGTTTGCTGAGGCTAAGAACAAGAAAAAGTCTTGTTGTTTTGAAGTAGTGAGTCATAAAACGTATTCCACAGAACACTCATACAAGACCATAAAGAAGGGAGGAAATCCTATAGTCATTTCTGGAAATTCCCCATGCATACAATCATGTTTTTTAAAAGCCCTGTAGAAAAACCTGTCAAAGCTAGCATTTTCCAAAACAAACTGACCATGAAACCTCTTCCTATGTAATATCCTGATGTCATTTGTCATTTTTTGGTTGCCAGGCATCTGAAGCGTCTTCCTATGTTTGGGGAATTCCCAGTTGTATGAGTCTTACTGGGAGGCAAGACTTACTGTCACCACAGAAAGCCAAAGGGCACAGTTTCATCTGCCTTGGTTCATGGGACTAGTGTATCACACTCTGGACAAGGCCAGTTGGATGCTTCCTCGTTGGACGTTGACTCTGAAGAAAGTGGCAGAGAAGCAGGGACAAGAGAGATCCATCCAGATGGCAGTGACAGAGCTGCAGGCTCAGCATGAGAGCCGTTGGTGGCACAAAGGAAGTGTTGGGTATTAGGTGTCTACAGATAGTGGCACTGGCACCCCAACCAGGCTGTCCCCATGCTGTGATTTTGGCCGTGATTCTGGCCACCTGCCTCTCCTTTGGCTCCTGACCATTTTCTCAACCTATTCTCCACATATTCCAACATGACTTTGAATTGGCATACCCTCCTTAGTCATCCAGGGTCAGCTTCTGTGGCCTGTAGATGAGAACTTTGCTATTACTCACCCTTTAACATCTGACAGAGTTAGTGTTTAGCAGAGTGACTTGGGAACATGCTACAGTCTTATGCAATAATACCAACCTAATAAACTTGATACTAAGCTGACAGTAGAGTAAATAAGCATGATTTTACTGCCTTGCTAACCAGACATGTTAACACAGCTTCCAAAAGATTTAACAGCTACTAGGTATAGCTTTTTTTAAAAAAATTGGCTTACAAAGACTTTCATCTCCAATCTCACTCCCAATTCATTTAACAAGTCTCTTGTAGGCACTCATTCACTTCCTCTGATTTTATTATGACCCCTTCTCCATACCCCATGCACATCAGGATCACCTAATATTGACCATGCATTTTGTCCTAAAACATAATATACTCCTTCATTCTTAGTGCTTAAGCAATATGAGTTTTATTTTGATTATGTGAATTGCAAAGGTAAAAAAGAAATGACAGTTGCGTAAAACAGATATTTCAGCCAAAGGAAGATTATAAGCTGTTGAACACAAAAATACTGAGATTCAAAAAAAAATTTCTTTTCTTTTTTCGAACAAACTTTTTTTTTTTTTACTTTTTTATTTTCTTGTTTATTTATTATTATACTTTAAGTTCTGGGGTACATGTGCAGATCTTGCAGGATTGTTACATAGGTATACACATGCCATGGTGATTTGCTGCATCCATCCCCCCTTCACCTACATTAAGTATTTCTCCTAATGTTATCCCTCCCCAATCCTCCCACCCCCTACTATCCCTCCCGAGCCCCGCAACCCCACAACAGGCCCCAGTGTGTGATGTTCTCCTTCCTGTGTCCATGTGTTCTCATTGTTCAACACACACTTATGAGTGAGAACATGCAGTGTTTGGTTTTCTGTTCTTGTGTCAGTTTGCTGAGAATGATGGTTTCCAGCTTCATCCATGTCCCTGCAAAGGACATAAACTCATCCTTCTTATGGCTGCATAGTGTTCCATGGTGTATATGGGTCACATTTTCTTTATCCGGTCTATTATTGATGGGCATTTGGGTTGGTTCCAGGTCTTTGCTATTGTAAACAGTGCCACAATGAACATACGTGTGCATGTGTCTTTATAACAGAATGATTATAATCTTTTGCATATATACCCAGTAATGGGATTGCTGGGTCAAATGGAATTTCTATTTCTAGGTCCTTGAGGAATCGCCACACTGTCTTCCACAATGGTTGAACTAATTTACACTCCCACCAATAGTGTAAAAGTGTTCCTATTTCTCCACATCCTCTCCAGCATCTATTGTCTCCGAATTTTTTTAATGATCACCATTCTAACTGGTGTGAGGATATCTCAATGTGGATTTGATTTGCATTTCTCTAATGACCAGTGATGATGAGCATTTTTTCATATGTTTTTTGGCTGCATAAATGTCTTCTTTTGAAAAGTGTCTGTTCATATCCTTTGCCCACTTTTTGATGAGGTTGTTTTTTTCTTGTAAATTTGTTTAAGTTCTTTGTAGATTCTGGGTATTAGCCCTTTGTCAAATAGGTAGATTGCAAACATTCTTTCCCATTCTGTTGGTTGCCAGTTTCTTTTGCTGTGCGGAAGCTCTGAAGTTTAATTAGCTCCCGTTTGTCTATTTTGGCTTTCATTGCCATTTTGGTGTTTTAGTCATGAAGTCCTTCTGCTTTTGCTGTTTTAGTCATGAAGTCCTTGCCTATGCCTATGTCCTGAATGGTTTTGCCTAGGTTTTATTCTTTATTACCTAGGATTTTTATGATGTTTAGTCTTATGTTTAAATCTTTAATCCATTTGGAGTTAATTATTATATAAGGTGTAAGGAAGGGGTCCAATTTCTGCTTTCTGCATATGGCTAGCCAATTTTCCCAATACCATTTATTAAACAGGGAATCCTTTCCCCATTACTTGTTTTTGTCAGGTTTGTCAAAGATCAGATGGTTGTAGACGTGTGGCAATACTTCCAAGGTCTCTGTTCTGTTCCTTTAGTCTACATCTCTGTTTTTGGTACCAGTACTATGCTGTTTTGATTACTGTAGTCTTGTAGTATAGTTTGAAGTCAGGTAGCATGATGCCTCCAGCTTTGTTCTTTTTGCTTAGGATTATCTTGATTATGCGGGCTCATTTTTGGTTCCATATGAAGTTTAAGGTGGTTTTTTCCAGTTCTCTGAAGGAGGTCAATGGCAGCTTGATAGGGATAGCATTGAATCTATAAATTACTTTGGGTAGTATGGCCATTTTCATGATATTGATTCCTCCTAACCATGAGCATGGAATGTTTTTCCATCTGTTTGTGTCCTCTCTTATTTTCTTGAGCAGTGGTTTGTAGTTCTCCTTGAAGAGGTCCTTCATGTCCCCTGTTAGTTATATTCCTAGGTATTTTATTCTTTTCATAGCAATTGTGAATGGGAGTTCACTCATGATTTGGCTCCCTGTTTGTGTTATTGGTGTATAGGAATGCTTGTGATTTTTGCACATTGATTTTGTATCCTAAGACTTTGCTCAAGTTGCTTATCATATTAAGGAGATTTTGGGCTGAGACAATGGGGTCTCCTAAATATGCAGTCATGTCATCTGCAAATAGAGACCATTTGACTTCCTCTTTTCCTAATTGAATATCCTTTATTTCTCTTTCTTGCCTAATTGCTCTGGACAGAACTTCCAATACTATGTTAAATAGGAGTAGTGAGAGAGGGTACCCTCATCTAGTGCCAGTTTTCAAAGGAAATGCTTCCGATTTTTGCCCATTCAGTATATATTGGCTGTGGGTTTGTTGTAAATAGCATTTATTATTTTGAGATACGTTTCATTAATACCTAGTTTACAGAGAGTTTTTAGCAAAAAGGGCTGTTGAGTTTTGTCAAAGGCCTTCTCTGTATCTATTGAGATAATCATGTGGTTTTTGTCTTTGGTTCTGTTTATGTAATGGATTACATTTATAGATTTGCATATGTTGAACCAGACTTGCATCCCCAGGATGAAGCCAACTTGATCATGATGGATAAACTTTTTGATGTGCTGTTGGATTTGAAAAGGGAGGAAAGATCTAAAATTGACACTCTATCATCACAATTAAAAGAACTAAAGGAGCAAGACCAAATTCAAAAGCTAGCAGAAGACAAGAAATAACGAAGATCAGAGCAGAACTGAAAGAGATAGAGACAGAAAAAACTCTTCAAAAAAATCAATGAATCCAGGAGCTGGTTTTTTGAAAAGATCAGCAAAATAGATAGACTGCTAGCCAGACTAATAAAAAAGAAAAGAGAGAAGAATTGAATAGATGCAATAAAAAAATGATAAAGGAAATATCATCACTGATTCCACAGAAATACTAATTACCATCAGAGATTACTACAAACACCTCTATGCACAGAAACCAGTAAATCTAGAAAAAATGGATACATTCCTGGACACTTATACCCTCCCAAGACTAAACCAGAAAGAAGTTGAATCCCTGAATAGACCAATAACAAGGTCTGAAATTGAGGCAGCAATTAATAGCTTACCAACCAAAAAAAGTCCAGGACCAGACGGGTTCACAGCCAAATTCTGCCAGATGTACAAAGGAGCTGGTACCACTCCTTCTGAAACTATTACAAACAATACAAAAAGAGGGAATCCTCCCTAACTCATTTTATGAGACAAACATCATCCTGATACCAAAACCTGGCAGAGATACAACTAAAAAAGAAAATTTTAGGCCAATATCCATGATGAACATTGATGAGAAAATCTTTTTGGACTAACTTTTCTAGGAGCAAAAACCAAGTTCAAATGGACTACTTGAGTGGCCACAGGGTAGAGGTAGCTATGTCTGAGGACCAGACAACTCAAGGTCCATCTCCAGCAACTTGGAATCCATCAGTGGTACTGACAAGGCTAAGAGATACAGGCACACAGGTAAGTACAAACATTAACACTGGAGATGTAGTTTTTCACGAGCATAGTCTCAGATATTTCTACCTAATAATGTTGCATCATGAGAATAAATATGTTTCTTCCTAGTGTGGTTAACTTCTAGACCTCTGTTTGAAATAAGCCCTCATCACATCTGATAACTTCATATTGTTAATTTTGTTACCTTGGTCTAGCATTTCACTTGTGAAAGTGGACCAATCCCAATCCTACTTGTAACTAAGGAAAAATCTTAATTTTTAAGCACAGCCACTCTTATCAATACACACTGGGCAACTTCAGCTTGTCCTCCTTGTCCTTCCACCCACCCGCATCCTAATGGTTCTTGTAAGAAAATAGGGAGCTCCATGCTATATCTTTTTTAAAGTTTTCTCTGAAACATCTCCAGCAAGTTCTTAGTTTTTTACGTACATTCAAAATACAGGTGATAGAAAACTTTGGCTTACTTAGAGATCATACTATGAGATACTAACCAAGATGTCCTTTTTCTTTCCTTTTTACGATCCCTCTCGTGGGCTGCAAACATTAAACTGTCGTTTTTCCAGGGGTGAGGGAAGGAGAGTGAGAGGTTCAGAAAGAAGACAGAAAACAAAGCTTCCCAATCTGAAGGGTTAAGCTCAAAAGCTAGGGGTTCAAGTATAAAGAAAAGAGAATTAGGAAAAAGATGTATCAGTCAGAACTGGAGTCTTCTCCCTTTCAACCACCCACCACGGCTCCAGTGAGCACAGGGCTACAGTTCAGCCGGCCACTGGGCAGAGGTGGCCACATCCAAGGACCAGGCAGCTCAAGGCCCGTCTCAATGGACAGCTGCAGGCAACCTCATCATATGGAGAACAAGAAGCAACAAAATGACATTTGAGTCCCTTCCTGAAGCTTAGCAGCAATCTGCAGGACAATGAGGAAACACAAATTCCAAATGTGGCTAAATTTTTAACCTGAAGTGATTGAGAAATTATGAAAGTTGATGAGTTTAGTTGGAAGTAATGAGATCTCATTTTCTATATCAGAAAAAGTGGAAGCTCAAAGCCAGAAATAACATTATCACCAAACAAATGCTCCATTTTATATATCTGACCTTGATAGCTGCGAAGTTTGCATTCATTTTACTGATGGATAAAGTGCCTAGGTGTGAGTGCAGTCCAATCAGAACTGGCCTTTCTGATTAACCTGATCTTCTCAAGTCTTGAGAGATTGTTGAATTATGAGAAGATGAGAGCTGGGAAAGAATGAAGGGAAACGAGGCAGCACCTGGAAAAGTCATGAGACGTCCAAGTCGGAAATGAAGGAAGGAGGGAAATGGAAAGTATGCAAAGAATATATCATCATCTGTCTTCTCCAAAATCCCACCCAGGACAGATTCCCTTGCTCATCACCTATGCAGGCTCTGGGGAGGGGCAGGAAGGAAAGGTCAGGAGGTAGAGGCGAGTGAAAAGATGATGGCAGAGGACGTGGGAGAGATGGATTGGATGCAGGCTTTGTGGGAAGCTTCCAGCTTGAACAGAATGAGTTTCAGGAATTCAAGAATAAAATATTTTCATGGATCATAGTGAAAGAAATATATGCAGTGAAAATGGGTAATGATACTAACCTCAATTCTCCCTTGCATTTGAGCTGACAGAGTGATATAATTATCGCCTTGGATCACAAGTCAAATAGGTCATTCCCTTCTGGTATTCTGGCCCAGTTCCAGTATAGGTAATTACATTCTATGTATCTGAATCCCCATAGAACATCTATTAAGGATGTTTCCCATCCCTTCTGGCCCATGCTTATGCCTTATTCTAAATCTCTTATGCCCATGGGGATAGTGAGCCATGATAAGCTAGTATGTATCATACACCTTGAGAGCTCTGAATGAGAAGGGCTATAACAGTACAAATTGATCTTAGAAAGAGCAGGTCAGCATTCCTTAGGTGTTATGCAGTCCAAATCATTTCGCCTTACATAGATCTCCCTTCCTTATTTGCAAATACTTCACATTTATCTTAATCCTTTTCCACTTCTCTCACTGTAAGCATCTCAAGAACAAAGAGTATAGCTTCCCTGTCTTTGGTAGCTTCCAGTGAATAAGACATGTACCATAAATCTTGGTGACAGATTACTTAATCACATGCTCACAAATCCATAGCAGTCCTACCTCCTAAGACCTGGCATAAACTCATACTCCAGGCCTCTTCTCATCAATTTTTTTTTCAATTCATTTAAACTAAAATAACTATTAAACATAGGGATGTTTTTTCTTTGTTTGTGTGATATGAATAAAACCAGACAAGAAAGAGGAAATTATGAAAAGATGGGTAGATGATGTGACCAAGATGGGAAGGGAAAGCCCAGAAAGGGGTGACACTTCATGTTTGACAACCATCTTTGAATGTGTGCACACACCCATGAATGAAGGAAGAGATCAGTCAATCAATGGGCTATCTGTGGTTGCGGTGTCAGATACATAATTAGATCTAGAGCTTAAAAAGAAATGATTGGCTCATAGAGAAAGTCACGTGCCCAGGCTGTGCTGAAGGCGGGATGTGTGCAGCTGGCTTCACACTCTGACCAACTCTGAGCTCACTGTTTCTCCATCTATCAGCTTCATTCTTTTTCTTTTTGTTGACTGTCTAGCTATTGTCTACAATAGCTCCCGAATGTTAGACCTACAGTTTATTCATCATCTGCAGAAACTGACATTAAAATGAGTCCCAAGTCTGAATGATCCAGGAAGGTCCTCCTTAATGTGGCTTAGGTCAGGTGTCTCTCCCAGGACCAATTAACTGGAGCTCTGGAGTGGATGGTTGGTGTCATATGGACACCATGACTCTCTGTCGTGGCGTGAAGCAGTTTCTGGGAGGGTTAGAAGGAGAGAGACAGGATGGAGGAAGTTGCTGGCTGTACAGTCCCAAAAGTCAGGAATTAACTAAAGGAGTCTGCATAGAGTTAAAATATATGGCATATTTTAACCTAACATTTTAGTTGTGTCAGAACATTAGTGGCTTGATCTTGTCTTTGTCACCTCTATAAAGTCACCACCAATGCTAGATGGAAGACACCAAAACACCAGGTCACTCCACAGCCCTGGCCCTCAGATAGACTCAATGGGATACTACAGAATCCTCCAGTACATGACTAAGGGGTCTTCCCAGATGTCTGGTGATGCAGGTTTGCTCTCATGCCCATAAAAGTCTACCTGCTGGGTCTCAAGCTCTTCAATGGGAAGAGAGGTTGGGGAAAAGAGACAAGGAGTAAAGAGATAGCAAACTACAGATGCAGGGATGTGGATCAGGAGGGGTGGTGGATGCAATGGGGTGTTGGCATGGAAGACGGGAGGCAGCTTTGCTGCTGGCCCAGGGGCACGCTGTCCCTGGAACACATCACCTCTTGAGATCTTTATTAGTCTGGGACTCTGAGACTTTATAGAACCTCCAAACCCAGACCCCCAAGTTTCCAGGCTTCCACAGGGTAGGTAGTGAGGCAACAGGAAAGATCTGGGTCTTACCCTGTGCTTAGTAAGTCACTTACATCCTTGACCTCAACTTCCTCCTTTGTAAAATCATGGACTGTACTGTGTATTGGCATGGTTTCTTCTCTCTCTACAGTGACAGCTTTTATCCTTGTAAAAACAGCTGACCAAGGCAGGTGGAAAGATTAATAAATTAACAGGTAACATTGAAACAAGAGACAAGCAAGATGGGAGGCAATCTTTTAAAAATCTTTTGAAGTCCCATTAAAATCTATGGTGAAGCCTGCCTCAAGTAGCGAATTCTGACCAAATTTCATGGTCACCTCATCACTGTAACCACAGAAACTTGGTAAAAGTCAAGAATTTTTAAGCCTTTACAGAAACACTGCAATGATTTTTGTTTCATGAGATGAGGTGTAAAAAGCACTGGTCTCACAGTGATTAACTGGGGTTTTATAGGCAGTGTTTCAAACAAGTGCTGTGCTGCGTGTGCTCCGTTACTGCAGTTATGATTTCATTAGCTTCTCTGATAAATAATGCAACGACTTTAATGATGCATTTCCTCTTTAAAAAACCCGCAATGGAAACTCCATTTCATAAAGCAAGGAAGAACAATGACTTTTGTTTAATTTTTATTACTTTTAAATTAATCTGTGAGGTTTTAACAAGTAAAAATCATCTTCTAAGGGAAAAAAAAAAAAGGAAAGAAAATGGTTAACCTGTTTAAAAGGTGCAATCATTTCTGGGTGAGTACAAAATGGATATAGGTCAAGAACCAGCGTGAAGGCCCCACCTTCCTCAATTGAGCCCTTTCTGGATCACAAAAGGAAAGTGGTCCTGCCAAATTAAAACCCTCCATAACAATAAAACCTGATTTAACGCAGTCATTATTTTTCCATTAAATCTGAATATCATCTAATGCATGTATGTTATTTTAAACCCACCACACTAATGCAAATCCAGCATTCCTTGTAAATCAAACCTAAATCTTCCATCGGTTGTCATTACTGCTATTGACAATCACAATACCTCATCCCCAAGGACACAGTCCCCTCAATCCCTGACTCTAGAGATGGGAGGAAAAAATAAAGAAGATGCATTTTAATTTCCAATGGAGAGCTGCTTACTGAAGTGTAGAGGTTGGTCAGTAACACCCTGGAGGTCTCAGCTTACTCTGGTTCAACATGTAACCCTTGCTTCTCCAGGCCACACTACACCGGGAAAAATTTAAGGCTTGGGTTAGGAACAACCAGAGAAAGAGAAACTACTCTAAGTATTTAAACTAGAGGAAGTTTAGTGCTGGGATTTGGTGGTGTGGGGAGTGGATGTGACTGCAAGGGCTGAGAAGCCAAACAGGAGATGGTGGTGCAACCCAGAGATTGGCAAAGGCGGGGAACTGTCACCACACCTTGGCCAGAGGGACAGAGGGAAGATGAAGCTGCATGAAAACCCATCGACCAGGGATTCTGGGAGGATTCTGGAAGCACACCAGATCTGTCCAGTGGGATTTGGAGTCATGGACTCAGAAGAGACATTCTCACTGCTAGAGATGCTGCCTGAGGCACAGGGGTGGGAGAAACGCCTTGGTCTCTCCCTTTCCTCTTCCTTCCTAGATCCTGCAAGTGCCTCTCATGGGTCAGACCCAACTAAGAGGCCAACTAACCTGAGAGCCTGGGAAACGCAGTCTATGGCCACGTGTCCCGCTGCGGTACAGAGTAGAGCTGGAGAAGGATGAGGAAAGGGTGTGAAGATGAATGGCCCAGACTCAGCGGCAACTACAGTCACATTCCTATTCTGTCCGGTGTCTGTCTTCTTGAGCTGGGCTGCTCCAACCCCCGCTTCCAGCCCCACTACAGACCCTTTGTTAAGAGCTTCCGAAGCTTAGAGAGGATTGTGCCACTTCCCACCCCGCCCTAGTGTGGCAGCTCTTTTCATCTTTTAAGTTGCTGCCCCTCTATGTGCAATGGTACTTTCAACGCCAAACTATGGGATGGTGGGTATCGTGACTGACTCCCCAGCACTTAATCCACCCTCTATGGAGAAGCCATATGTTCTGGATGGGATTGTCCCCACTCCCCACTCCAAGGTTAGGACTTGTTTGGTTCTGCCTAAGTGCCCCTCACCCACAGTGACTGGTTCAAGAATGGGCACATGAGGCCAGCCTGGACAGCTCAGAGCGAAACATCACCCTCATGGTAGTGACTGATCCAGAGGCAGCACCGGTGTCTTAGGTGGGTTCAACTTGTGTCCTAAATGGGCTTTTGCTCTGCAAATGGAGGAAAGAGAACCTATGGCTGGGGATACATGTGGCCCCAGGAACCGATGGCAGAGATTTGGCCACCAGCTTAAGGATGATGCAGTCACCCAGAGGAGGGCAAAACTAAGAGAATCACAGGGACACCGAGCCACAGCCCAGTGACAGCATGAACCTTGAGAACAAACCAACTTGCCCTGCCTTTGGACTTCACAATTACATGAGCTGATAAATTCCCTATGGCTAAAACCACTTGAGTGTTCTATTGCTTGCAGCAAGAATCCTAACTGCTCTTGGGAAACCAAGTGGTTCTTCAAAGGTTTGGCGCATGGTAGACATTAATAAGAAATTTATTGCAATTGTTTCCTTGTATAGCTACTGATAAATTCATATCAAGTTTCCTGGAAGCTGGGATGGCAGTGATCTGGGACTCTTCTAGCACAATATCGTCTTAAATCTGGTTCCCAATACTCATGACCCACACAAAACGTATCTCCAACACAAAGTAGACACCCCTACCATTTCTCTCCACTTCAGGTTAGTTTCCCAACTTAGAATTATAAATAAAGGGCTCAGTGGCAGCTGAGTATAAACTTAAGAAATAAATGGAAAATACTTAAATATTTTTTTATTTTGATAGATGACTTAAATGAAGGCTGTGTGACACCATGTGAATAAAATGTCTGGACCATGTTCTACTTGAAAATCATAGTGGAATGTCACAGGCAGTGGTTCCCAAGTGGGGTGATTTTGTTCTATAGAGGACATTTTTGGTTTTTACAAGTGGGAGTAGGGGTGTTACTGGCATCTGGTGGATAAAAGCCGGGGGTGCTACTGAACATCCTACAATGCACAAAAGTCCCTGACAACAAAGAATTATCCCCAGCTCCAAATGCCCACAGTGTTGCCCTTGAGAAACTTAATTAAGCAAGCAAGAAAAAAAATAGTATTAACCTTTTTCCTGTATATTACTTTTATTTTTGGTTACATATTTTTTAATAAAACAAGTTGTGAATGGCTCAGTTGAATTGTTGTAAACAATGAGATTTACCAGTGCTCATTTTTTTTACTTTCATTTTCTGGCTTGATAACAAATATATTATCTTACATTTTTCTAGAAAACACAACCGTGTGACTTATTTTCACAACTGGTGTGTAGCCAGGAATGGTTTTCAGATAATACCAACCATGGCGTAGACACCCACTGATCAGAATAAATACAGCCTGTAAGTAATCCTAGCAGAGCCAGCTGGACATCGCTGGTTACTGGCATACCTTCATCTCTTCTCTGTCTTTCCACTATCACAGTATTCCACCTTCCGGAAAGCTGAGGGTAGGCTGTACCAGCATGCCAAAACACTCCTTAGTTAACAGCCACTGATGTTATGGGTAGTGGGTCTTCTTCCTTCTGCTCTCTTGTGAGCCACAAAGCAAAGAACAAGGAAGGAATACTTGACAATTCTAGGGCCAAAAAGGGACATAAGTCATCAGGGTGTAAAACAAGGCTGTCCTCAGCGCACAAAGGACCACAATCTAACCACCTACCTAGTATACCATTCAGTAGAGGTCAGCTTGGGGCTTGTGAGAAATAAACATCTGCAAAAACTGACGTGCTCATTGGGTAAACTCGAAATTCATTACTTTTGATACCCTGAACAAAGGTCAAGAAGTAATTCTTCCTCCCCCCATACACTTACCTTTATCCTCCCCTGGTCTTCAACAGAAGTCTGATCCGTCTAAAACAGCTTCCAATGACACCTCCCTTTTCCATAATCTAATTGCAGATATTAGATATTAGTATTGCAGTTTAGCTTGTCCATGATCTTTCTCTTTTTCCTGTATATTTGTTTTGTTTCCCTGCCTAGGCTTTGAGGTCCTTGAGGATAATAAGCATGTTGTCTATCAGATTGCTGATTAGTTACTAGGTGCTTATTTCAAACATATTGAATGATTAATTAAAGCTACCCAGAATTTAAATGACACAAAATAGTATTTTTTTCTGTATTATTACGACAAGATTTATAAAGTTCTGATCCACATTTGCCTTTGACCTGAACAATACAAGGTACTTTATCAAATGAATTTCTAAAATTCATAGTAGGGAGTGTTAGTTCTACCTTACATTCTGAGGAGGGAGAAACAGAAAGGAAAATACTAGGAAAAAGAGGCTGCTTCAGTAGGTTGGAATTGCCTATTATGTGTATGTAAACATTTTAATACTTACAGATTTTGCCAGGAGGCTATGGGAAGCAGCTGGTGCAGTGGACAGAGATTTGGAAGGTGATTCTGAAGCCTCATGCTCCAAAATGGCTCTGAAATAACCAAACAAGGAAACCAAGCAAGTCATTTAATCTTACAAACTTCCATGTGTTTTCCTGTAGGCAGGGCTGTTGGATGTGGTAGATATTTTATTCATTTATTTTAAAATAGTGTTTATTAATTATTAAACACTTCCAGATGAACACTTACATGCCTAGGTAGAGGAGACAAAAAGACAAAACACTCAGGCATTTTCTACCCAGCAGACTTAGCCGTCTTTGGGTCCCTTCTGGCCTCATCCCCCTTCATACCTTTTAGTAGAAACCATCCTCATTCTGTCTCTTTCTGAAAATGTTACCTCATTTGATAATTACCCAAAAAACATATCATTTCATTTTGGATGTTTTGAGATTTACCCAAATGGAATTATACTATGTTTATTCTCCTGCTGCTTGCATTTTATGTTAAACATTACATTTATGTTACAAGCATTTCATTCATTTTTACTGCTGTGTAATATTCCAATGCATGAATATGCTGCAAATAATTCCAGTATGGTACTATCACTGCTATGTTTTTATTACGTCAGTACATGTTTGTAAAAGTTTTCCAAAGTATATGTTTTAGAAGTGAAATTGCTGAATCTTTGATTGTGCACTTTTTATAATTTACTATACAATGCCTGTTTTTCAAAGTGGTGGAAGCGATTTACACTCAAAGCAGCAATGAACAAGAGACTGCTCCTCAACTGCTTCAAGAGTTGAAATTTTTATAATAATTTTCATATGTGTATAGGTCACTTATGTTTCCTTTTCTTGAAATTTCTTTTGTTTGGTTGCCTTTTCTTACTGAATCATGGAATTTCTTTGTGTGTTCTGGGTAAGCATGCCATGCTGATTATTTGTGCAGCAGCCATCTTCCCTGCTGCGGCTTATCTTTATCCCTCTCTCAATTTCTCTCAATAGTGGAAATTCTAAGTTTTAATGTTGTGAAATTTATCAATCTTTTTATTATGTTTTGACTCTTCATATCTTGTTCAGGAAATCATTCTTAATCTCTGGGAATATCTCTGTGGGAGAATAGACATATTCTCCTATTTTGTCTTACAAATGTTATAGGGTTGTCTTTCATTTTTACATTTAGACCACCTGGCATTGGTTCATTATTTGGTGTGAGGAAGAACTGCAGCTTTATCTTTAACCATATGGATAACTAAATATCCCAGTACCAAGTAACAAACAATTCACCGTTTACCCGTTGAACTGCAATGCTACTTTGTCACATGTCTAGTGTTCATACATGTGTGCCTCTATTCCAGGGTTCTCTTCCTGTTTCAACATCGCATTGTTTATCTCTGGCCAATATCATATTGTCTTCATTTCTATAGCTTTATAGTGAATGGTGATCTTTTGTAGAGCTAGTCCCCCACCTTCTTTTTCAAGAATGCTCTTGCTCTTCTTGGCCCTGTGAACTTCCACATTTACTTTAGAAGTAGGCTGTAGGCTGTCAAGTTCCACAGGGGGAAAGAAAACAGCAGCAACAGCAACAACAACAAAAGAAAACCTTTCAGATTTCACAGGAATCAGCTTGACTATATAGATCAATTTGGAGAGAGATTTTACAACGTTAAGTTCTCTGAGCCATGACAATGTATCTCTTCATTAATTTCAGGGTTTTCTTTCAATAAAGATTTAGTTTTCTCCCTAATTATTGCATGTGTTATGATAGCTTTATTCTTAGTTACTTGACATTTGTCAGTACTATGTTTTAAAACTGGTTTATTTTTCTGTTTGTTGCTGACCTATAGAATAGCAATTGTTTTATGTTAATTTTGTAACTAGCAACTTTGCTAATATACCTTCTTAATTCTAATAATTGATCTGTATCTTTCTTTGAATTTACTATAAAGTCTATTCCTTTCTGATTGTTACATATGTAATGTCTTTAAATTGCCTTACTTCAATGGCTAGGTCATCATGGACAGTATAGGAAAAAAGTAATAACTGCATATATACTTTCTTCTTCCCTTTCTTTACCATAAAGAGTAATATTTGCTGAAAACTTTTTTGTAGTTTTTATCAGATAGAGAAACTTAGTCTATTTCTTACTTGCTAAAGAGTTTTTATTTTTAAATCATGAATAGATGTTAAATTTTATCAAGTAGTTTTTTTCTACATCTATAGAAATTATCATATTGTTTTGCCCTTTCTTCCATTATTGTAGTGAATTACAACAATTTTCTAATGTTAAACCAAACTTTCATACCTATCATAGAACAAATTACATAATGAGACATGCTATTTCTTATCTGTGTTAAATTCAATTTGCTAATATTTTCCAAAGAACTTCTGTCTTTATATTCAAAGTAAAATTGGCCTGTAATTTGTCTTTCATTTTGTTTTTCCTTCTGATTTGGCATCAGAGTTATTTTAGCCTCTTTATAGGAGTAAGAAGTATTCCCATTTTTATATTTTTGGAAACGTTTATGTAAGGTTGAAATCATCTGTTCCTTAAGGGTTAGCAAGAATTTACCTGTAAAATCATCTAGGCATCCTGCTTTCTTTCTTTAAGGGGAAGATTTTGAATGACTAATTAATGCTAATAAGACTATACTAGTTTTCCATTTCTTCTTGAGTCAATATATTTTTAGCAATTTTTGCACTTCATCTTTTTAACTTGTTTTGTCATAAAGTTGGTTCATAATATTTTTTCATTATCTTTTAAATCTATGACCTTTCTGCAGTTATCTACGTATTTTGTTTGGCATATATATTTTTTTCTTATTACTCTTACCACAGTTTTGTCAATCTTATTAATATTTGCAAAAAGCCATCATTTGGACTTGTTGATTCTCTTTGTTTTCAATCTATTTATATATTGCCTTTGAGTTTATTCTATTGCTCTTTTCTTAATTTCTTAAATTGAATGCTGACATCATTAATTAAAAGACTTTTTTTCTTAAGTGCAAATATATGAATTTAAATTTACGTCCAAATCCTAGTTTAGCTGCATCTCACAAGTTCTGATATTTTCATTAAGGTTTAGTTACATAGACATTTTTATTTGTATTATGATTTCATTTTAACTCATGGGTTATTTAGTAAATATGGCTTTTAAAATTCCACATATATGATTTTGTCTACCTTCTTTTAGTAGAAAGAGAGTAAAAACACTTATTTTGTAGTCAGATAACATGCTCTATATGTTACCAGAATCCTTTGAAATTTGTTAAGACTTACTTGGTAGCCTAAAAGGTGATCATTTTTCATAAATTATCCAGATGTGCAAAAAAGACTATGGATATTAATTATAAACATATTCATTTTATCAAATTTAATTGTAGTGTTCAAGTATTCTATATGTTTATTGGCTTTATCTGTTTGATCTGTTCATTACTAAAATTGGTATGTATCACCTTTCCACCATGACGGTGGACTCGTCTTTAACTGTTCACACTTTCATCAACTTTTACTTAAAATATGTGGTGGTTATTTTATTAAAAGTATGCAAGTTTAGAATTTTATGTTTTCCCTGGTAAATTGAATATTTTATATTTATGTAGTGACTCATTTTCTCTCTGCTAAATATTGGTTTAGGTCTATTTTATTAATACAAATATGCCAGCTTTGTTGTTATTTGCCTAGCACATGTCTCTTTCATACTTTTATCTTCAACAATTCTTTATTCTTATTTTTATTAATACACAACATAAATATTTTTAATCAAGTTTGATAACCTTTCCCTATTATCAGGACTGATTTTTCATTTCCATTGATTGAGATCACTGGCATTTAGACTTACTTCTATTGTTTTGTTTTGTGCTCCATATTTGTTCTAATTTTTCTTTTTTCTCTCTTTCCTTCCTTTCTTGACCTGTTCTTATATGGACTCCATTTTTTTCTCATTCCAATTATACACTATTTTTTTCTTTCTGTTTCTCGAGGCAGAAGTGATCTCCCTAGAAAGTTAAACATGAAAACTGAACTAAGAAATCTACAATTGCTCACCACGTTTACCTTTGTCAGAAAGAATCTGAAAAATACAGAACAATTTGACTTTCTTCACTTCTACAATGATTTATATGCCACTCTTAATCGATGGTTTTGTTCTATTTTTTAATCCACAAATTAGACATCATCGTCATCATCAGTGTTTTATCTAATCAATATATGTATATATTGAATTTTATATTTACCAATTTCTATGTTTTCCTTCCTTCCTGCATCTCAGATATTTAGTGGGATCATTTTCATTTTCCCTGAAATATGCATTCCCCGATTTCCTTTAGGGTCATCTGTGGGTGGTAAACAAAATTTTTATTTGTCTGAAAATGTCTTCTTATACTTTAACTTCGAAAGACAATTCATTACATGTGAAATATAGTAAATTCACTATATATATTCACTAGATATAGTTTCAGAACTTTTAAATATTAGTTTACAGTCTTTTGGTTTCCATTTGTACTATTAAGAGGTCAGCTATAAATCTAATTGTCATTCTTTGCAGATATTTGTCTTTTCTCACCAGCTTCACTTAATTTTTTTATTTGTATGTAATATTCTGCAGTTTCCCTATGTTGTTTTTAGGTGTCACTTTTCCTTTGTTTATCCTGTTTGGGACTTACTGAGCTTCCTGAAACTGAGAATGGTGTTTTACCATTCTTGAGATACAAAATCATTTTTTACTTTGAACATTGCTTTTCCTTCATTCTATTTTTTCCTTCTATAATTCCTACTAATTAAATCTCTGTTCTACATTTCCCATCTATTTGTCTTTCTTTGCTGTGTTGTATAGAATTTTTTCAGCCCTATTTCTCAGTTCACTTATTCTCTCTTCAGTCATGTCTAATCCGATATTTAAATCATCCAATATTTCTCAAATATCAACTGTGATATTTTTCCAGTCTCAGAAGTTTTAACTTATTTTTATACTTGCTTAGTTTTTTCAATAGTCTATTTTCCCATAATCATATTTCAATTTTTTTTCCACTTTTAATTGCCACTCTGACCTTAAATTCTTCCTCTTCCACTTATTAACACCACCCAGCCATCCTGACCTTCTATGTCAGGCATTCTTCTACCTCTGAACTTTTGCCCTTGCTGATTCCTCTGTAGAATGCTTCCATCTGACCCCTCAAATGCACATGCCTCACTTCCTCACCTCCTTCAAGTTTTTGTTCAAATATAAGTTGCTCATATGCATGTCATATACCCACTTCCTGCTTTATTTTTCTCTGTATCACCTTTTCCTTCTAAGTCTATACAGTTGATTTATTTAACTTGAATGTGAATGTTTAAAGACAAGGATATTTTGTTATTTTTCATTGTTGTATCTCCAGTACCTAGAATAATACCTAACACACAGTGGAAACAATGTAAGAATTTATGAGTAAATATTAAATACACTTACTTATCTGTTGTGTCTAATAATATTGGTTCCTGCTTTTATTCATGATGTCTTGTTTCTTTGCATGTTTTATGACGTCTGGCTGTGAGCTCAAGTTCCTTGGACTTAGGTAGTGAATTCTTAAGGCCTGAGTTGAAGATATGCTAGCCCAGAGAAGATTTACATTTGATTCTGCCAGATATTTAAGATTACATTAAATTCATGGCCTCCCTTAAATAATTTGTTTGCTTGAGATTTTTCAGACCACACACAACATACTTGCTAAATAAATAAACAAAAATTATCAGAAATGCAAATAGTGGGTTACTTTGATATACCTCTTGCAGGACGTATCTTGAAATCAAAAAATAAGTAAGGGTATAGAGTAATCGGTACATATATAAGAACTTACATACCAGAATAGAAAAATATGTTTATTTGTATATCCAAAATCAATCAAGTATTTGGCCACAAAGAAAACCTTCAAAACTTTTTCTGTTTTTCTTTTTGTTTTTGGGGTGTACTCTCGCTCTGTCTCACCCAGGCTAGAGTGCAGTGGTACGATCTCAGCTCACTACAGCCTCCAACTCCTGGGTTCAAGCGATTCTCCTGTCTCAGTCTCCAGTGTAGCTGAGATTAAAGGCATGTGCCACCACACCCAGCTAATTTTGTATTTTTAGTAGAGATGAGGTTTCACCATGTTGGCCAGGCTGGTCTTGAACTCCTAACCTCAGGCAATCCACCCCTCTCTGTCTCCCAAAGTGCTGGAATTACAGGCGTAAGCCACAGCACCCAACCATACATTTTTAAAAGTAGGAATTGTAGTGATCATATATTCAATCATAAGCTTAATAATAATTTAACTACTTATAAATTAATAAACATACCTGTCTACCTTTGAATCAAAGATTAATTAAAACTGAAAGTTCAAGTTCTCTAGCAAGCCATTGAAATTAGAATACTTGTAGCAAAATCTTTGGGACACAGCAAAAGCATACTTAGAAAAACTTATAGCCTTAAAAAGTTTCAAAGGCTAAACTTAAATATACTTAGGTTTATTCTACACAGTTCCTCAGGGGTCTCAGGGAACTGAGCCTCAGTTGTCTGCAGTGGTAACCAGCTCAACTGCATATTATTTATTGGTTTTTCCCTCATTCCCCATCTCACTTCTAACACACTCTGGCTTCCAGGAATCATTCCAAGATAAACTACTTGTCTCCAGCTCTGCTTTTCGAGGAAACCAGACTAAGAAAATTCTCTGTCCTGAGCATTTTGTTCTGGAAGAGGTGCTAATGAGGAGTGACATACCCAAAAGGTAAATACTAGATTAATAGAAGGAATGGAGAGGTAAAGTAGGAATGGATAACTAAAATAAGAAACTTGGGAAATCACCTGCAGAGCTACCTCAATGAAGGGGCTATAAATTGGCCTGTAAGAGTTCATATGTGAAATGTCTGGGCCAGGTTCAAGAAGAGGAATATGCTGCTTCCAGGATGATAGTATTGACAGGTCACTGAGCACGGATGCATGGAGAGAAGGCAAGCTCAGGTTCTGACAGTGCTGCTCAAGCAATGGAAATGCTGATGCACAGCCACCCTGTGACCTCACCCTCAGCCTCAAAGTGGGGCAGCGAGAGGAGAAGAGTGCTTAGGTAGCTCTCTGGGAAGAGGAGCAATGCCAGCATAAGCTGAAAGGTGTAAGTAGTAAGCCTGCTGGGAAAGATTAGAGCATCTAGAGCAAGTCAATGAGGTCATAGTCAAGGAAAAGGAGAGAAGGGGAGGATTGAGGTCAGGCATTTCCAGAGCTCCTCCAGGGTGCTCGCCGTTGAGCTACAAACTTGACTTAGGAAACCTGATTTTCCCAGACCACACCAGTGGAGGATTTAAAATGGGCACATGTTAACAGAAAGAACCTACACTGACCCTGAATTTACCCCTACTTATTATTGTAGGAGTTCCAGACCTCTGTAAAGGCTTCCATATTATTTTTGCTCTTCTCAGTGGGGTCAAAAATGTGTTTCACAAGTCCTGGCATTAATCTTACAGCAATTGCCCTTTTCTTTCTCTTTTTCTCTAATCACCGTGGGGAAAAAAAAAGCTTATAAAGTTAGGGAAGACATGGGCACTACACTTGATCATTGCTTCTGGGATCCACTATCATGCTGCCTTCCACCAAGCCCAACCAGTACCTGGCAGGTTCTCCAAGCATCAGTCCTGCTGTTGAATATTGATGTCTCTAGCATACCCACTAGATATCACCATTTCTATCAGAGACTACTTCTGTCTCTGCCTGGGAAGAAGCACTATCCAGTGAGGTACCATGAACACCTCTGCTGGAGACCAGCCCCTCACACAGTGCCATTGCCATTTCCACTGCCTCTGTGGTGTATTGTTAGACTCGAGGCAACAACGCATGATGGTGTCCAGACCAAAGGAGAAAGCATTCCTTTTCCTATTTATGATTTTCCATTTGGCTGGAGGTACAAGGAAAATAATAGCATCCAATATATACCGAGTTTTTAATGTAAGCTAATGTGCTCATCGCACAATACTGGCTCCCTCCCAGAGGTAACCACATCCTAATCCCCAGAACCTGAGACTATGTTATTTTACCTGGGAAAAAAAGGCATTACAGATGTGATTTTCAGATGAAGAGACTATCTTGGATTATCTAGGTGGGCCTGATATAATCAGAAGAAACTTGTAAGTGCTATCTGGAGGCGGGATTATCCGAATCATAGAGAGATCTGAAGATGATATACAGCCAGCTTCAAATTTCACATTTCCAATCTCCAAAACCATAAGATACCAAATGTATGCTGTGGTGAACCACAAAGTTTGTGGTAATTGTTATAGCAGCCACGGGAAACTGATACAGCCCAGTTATGAGCCAAGCACTTCACATGTGTTCTCTCACTCAATCCTCTGAGGAGCCCCATGAGGAAGTAGCACAACTAACATCACTTTACAAGAGAGAAAACTGATCCATGGAAAATCAGGTTAGTTGTCCAGTCTGTCTGTCTGCTGCTGGCGACACACTCCGCAAACTTAACTCAGAGTCAGTGCTCCTAGCTCTCCACGGCATGGTCTCCTGGCCAAGCAAGGGGCTGTGCCCAGTGTTTTGTGGCATTTTCCATGAAGCAGTGGTAGCAGGAGCATGCCAAGCCCCACCTTTGCAGTCTTAAAGTTTATGCCTTATCAGGCAAGAGTGAAATGCAGGGAATTCAGTCCCTCTCTGTTCCTCTTGGCCTATGAATACTCCCTTCTCCACCCCTGCCCAGCCAAATCCCTCTAAAGAAAAATGGGCCCTCATCACTGTCCCTACCTTCCACCTTACCCATCTTATCTTGACCAGTCACGTGCAATATGTGGAACTGTTTACTAAAAAGTCTAAAAGACCTCAGAATGGGAAGAACAAACATTGGAGCTTTATTGAACAATTTTCAGGGAAAGGCCTTTCAGCAACAGACCTCCCAAAGGTGACAGCCCAATGCTGGGGTTCCCTCTCTCCCACCTTCTAGCCAACCCTACCACCCTTCCGTGAGATCCTTTCTTCCAAGTCCTCATGGATCTGGGACCCCTCCCTTGGGACTCTCTGCCTCTCCTTATTCCTCCTTGCTATCATCTTGCAAACTGAATGTTGAAGCCTTTCTCTGCTCAGTCACTGCTGAACCCAGAAAGGGCATCTGTGAGTGCTGGCCACAGGGTAAGGACAAAAGTATCGGTGCTGAATTTCAGCTCAGTCTCTCCACCAGCACAGGCTGTAGGTGACTTTCCACTGGCTTAGCTCACCAAGGAGAGTATAGTCATTCCTAGATCCAGCACTGCCTAGCCTGATATGAGGGAGGGCTTTCTCCTGACAGCAGGGCTGTGACTATTCATAGTAAACCACCCTTTCACCCTTGGGCTGAGGATCATGTGGCACTGTCCCAGGTGTAATGTAGAAAAACCACTAAGCCCACTATTAATATAATGGATTTCCATGGACATCCTGGAGAACTGACATGACACGACCTTTGATTCTGTAGGAGAAGGGCAGTTGAGGCACAGGAAAGCGTCTCGGCAGTTCATCCTAACTCACGTTCCTCCAGCTCCTCCTTGCAGGCTGGGCCAGGAGACAACTGGGCTGCAAACAGCATTCTGCCCTGAGGTGCGGCCCTCAGTTCTGGGTCAGACTTGTCTGCCTGACTCCTTGTAACCTGGGGCTATGCTCTCTCCAGGAGGATGTTCCCCTAAGCAAACAGATGGCTAGAGGCCTTGAGCACATCTGTAAAGCTTTGAAGTTTCTTGTAAAGGTCTTTAACCTTGCACCTCTTGCAAGGTAGAGAGATAAACCTTTTGTTGTGGTCATTGCTGTGTCGAGGGTGACTTGTTTTTAACCACTCAGATGGTTGTCCGGGGCTCTGCTCCCAGGGATACTAATGTTTCTACACTATGAAGCCCTGAGGTGTGTATGTTTGTGTGTGTGTGACAGAGAGAGAGAGAGATCGTTTTTTTCAACACCGAAAGTACTCTTTGGGTGATTCCTTTTGTTTTTTTGTTTGTTTCACTCTCGTCATCCAGGCTGGAGTGCAATGGCCAGATCTCAGCTCACTACAACCCCCGCCTCCCAGGTTCAAGTGATTCTCCTGCCCCAGCCTCCCGAGTAGCTAGGATTAAAGGCACCTGCCACCACACCTGGCTAAATTTTGTATTTTTAGTAGAGACAGGGTTTCACCATGTTGGCCAGGCTGGTCTCAAATTCTTGACCTCAGGTGATCCGTCCACCTCAGCCTCCCGAAGTGCTGGGATTACAGGAGTGTATCACCAAGCCCGGCCTCTCTGTGGGTCATTCTTAACCTCCGCCCTATGGCTAGACCTCCCACATGAGTATCAGAAGCCCCACAGGGACCTCCTACTGCCACCCTTGCCCCTTAGGCAGTGAAGCCATTGTCCTAGCCAGGCCTCCCTTGAGTGCCTTGAGGTGAGGAGGAGAGAAGCAGTAGCTCTCCTGAGCTCAAAGGTACTATCCTGAGGTTGAGGCCACATGGGTTGACCACATAGCCTTTGCCTCCACCCCATCTTCTTTTTCCTCCCCCTGAGTCCTCAGGTTCTTCTGATTGGCCTCCTCCTGAAAATTGTCCAGTCATCTCCCACCCACCGGCTCTGACCCTTACTCCAAGTCAAAGACAGGACAGAATGGAAGAGGGTCAGTTCCTGACCAGGGACTTGGGTGTGCCCTCCCCACCATCCTGGAACCTGAGTTGCAGGTTAGCTGCAGACCAAGTGGGCTGAGAGACAAGAGGGTTGGATGGAAAACCAGGAAGGTCCAAGGAGGACAGCAGGGAGATGGGACACAGGGGACAGTGGGCTGATCCATGCCAGACACAAGTGCCAATGCTGGGAGCAGCTTCTTACATTCCAGCATAAACTTGGGATCACCAGTGAGTTTATTCTCAGTTACTACACCCTGCCTCCAAAATTGCCTCAGATGACCGACCTCAGGTCCTGCTGCCTTGCCTGGGGCATGATATGGGGGATTGATTTGGCATCTTTTCTTAGGCATGATTCTTATGCACACAACCATGAGGGGAGAGTGTATCGGTTTCCTGTGGCTGCTATAACAAATTATTACCACAAACTCAGTGACTTAAAGCAGCTCACAGTTACTCACTTACAATTCTGGACACCAGAAGTCAGAAATCAAATTCACTGGCCTAAAATCAAGATGTCAGCAGTGCCACAGTCTCTCCAGAGGCTGAGGGGCAGAGAGCATGTTTCTCTGCCTTTTCTAACTTGGAGGCTGCTACATTCCTTGTGCTCCTCTTCCATTGTGGTCACAGTGCCTTCTTCCTCTTTTGTGTCAAATATCCCTCCGCTTCCTTCTTAGAAGGACTCATGGTTTTATTTAGTGCCCGTTCAGATCACCCAAGATAATCTTTGCATCCTCAAACCTTCCATTTAACCACATCTGCACAGGACCTTCTTCCACAGAAGGTAACATTCCCAGATCCCAGAGATTAGGACTTGGTTGTGTTTGGGGGCTATCATTCTGCTGCCACAGAGGCCTCCCCACCTCCCTCTCAGGCCTGGAGAGTGAATCAGATTCATGAGAGGATGGGCTAATAACAGCAGGATTCAAACTCGTGTCTTTTGGCCTCTGAAGCCCAAGCTTTACCTACACCATCATATTGCTTCTTATGAAAGAGTTGTGAACTTCTATATCTAGGGGTTTAGAAATTTACCCAAGATCCCCAAAATGGAAGTAGATTCCTGAGCTCCAGAGCCCCTCAGAAGCAAGTACCTGCTGTCCACCTCAGGGGTACAGACACCCCCGCAGTCCCTCCTGTGGCCACAGCCATGTGCCAGCTCCCTACAGTGCAGGTTAAGTCATTCCAAACTTCTAAAGAGGGACTGGGTGGCCACTAGAGCTTCATCATGGCCTTAAAAACACAAACGGTGTCAGTTACCCTACAAGGAGTAGGTCAGGTGTATTGTTTTCACTGAGGCAAGAGAGCACATTTATACATTATAAAAATAACCGTGTCGGTTAAACGCTAGGTTAAATAATGCTATAGCCATGGTGCTGCCCTTTTTGTGTGTCATCACATGTAAATTCCCATTTTATTAATCTCACATGCATTCTATTTACCTCTCTAAGTCCTTCCCAGAGCTGCAATTTTTGCCATCTGTGTGAACAAAGCAAATGCAAGCAGTGTCTAGCTTACAGTTACTTGGAATTTCCAGTAAACATAAATTCACATGGATTCTAAGAGCTTTTTCCTGCTGCTATTGTTGTTATACAAAGACAACACAGATTGACTCATAAATACTGTTGCCGAAGATGAATCTCCAAGCGATGCAGGGAAATGTTGGCAATAATGTTCCATTCTAAAGGGATTGTTTTTCCATCAGCCAGGTGTACTTAGCTTTACAGAAGAAGCATTCCTAAAGAGTTGGCTATACTGTTTATTTTGTAAAGCAAATCTCATTTTAACATTGATTTCCATTAGTCAGAGACGTTCTCCCAAATCTTTTGCTATTATTGCTTAGTCGTGATGACTGTGCAAACAAGGAGAGAGGAAAAGAGTGAGTTTCTTAAGGGCCAGCTGCCTACCTGGAAAGGACAGTCTAACAAACAAGTAGCTTCAAGCTGCAGAACATTTCTAAGTCGCTCCTAGGAAATGACCCAAGGCCCCTTCTAATTCAGACAACTTTCGATTCCTGAGTACTCTGTGAATTTGATGGTGAGATGAGGGGACAGAGGCATGTCATGGAGAGACAGCAAACCAAGGCATACTGTTGTTTCAGCAGAGGTGCAGGGGCCAAGGATGGCTCAGAGGGCGCAGAAAGACATGTGAGGCACCTGTCACTGTGACCAGGTTCCTTAAATTAGGAAGGCAGGGGGGCGCAATGGAAGGAGTTGGAAATTGGTAAAAGATCCGATGAATTTGAAACACAGATTCCATTCTGGCCTAGTGTGCTCATCCTCAGGCAAGTCAGCTACATCTCTAAGCCTATTCCCCATTTGTGAAAGAAGAATAAAAATACTTGCCTAGCAGGTGGTTGTGAGGATCATCTAGAGGATAATCTAGAACAGGAATTGGCAAATCTTTTCTGTAAAGGGCCAGATACTAAATGTTTTAGGTTTGGGGGGATATGTGGTCTGTGTTACAGCTAAACTATGCTACCGAAGCACAAAAGCAGCCATAGACAGTATGGAAATGAGGGGGTGTGGCTGTGTTCCAATAAAACTTTATTGATAATAATGGGTGGCAGCAGGCTGGAAACCATCCAACGGCTATAGTTTCCCAACCCTCTCATCTGGAACGTGACTACTACACACCCCTTGACTGGAGTCCTGGGCCTGGGCCCATTGTCCTCAGATCCATTCCCTGTCCTCCTGTATGCCTCTCTAGATCACTGTTGGGGCAGAGCAGGGAGGTTGACACCTGGAAACTACAATTCCCATCCTCCCTTGCCTTAGTGAAAACAATACTGCTGACCCACTTCTTGTAACTGATGCCATTTGTGTTTTTAAGGCCATGATGAAGCTCTACTGGATGGATTTAGGAGGTGGATTTAGCCAGTAGGAGGCGCCAGTGGGAATTTGGAGCTGGGAGAGCTCTCTGGTCAGCCTGCAAATCCAGCAGGGCTAGACAGCCCCTCCCTCTGCAGTCCCAGCTCCCAGCTCCCAGCTCCCAGCTCCTGCAAGGTGGCCTGGCATCAGGGCTCCAGGAGCACTGTTCTTCACTTTTCCGCCACCCATCCAGGGATGGTAGTGGCTAATCTCTGGATCGCCTCACCATGGCTTTCTAGCTCTCCTGGCCTCTTTGTAACTAGCTCTCCATATTCAACTGTGTCTATTGAAGTATTTAGCTTGAGCTTTTTCATTTTCCTCACCGAACCCCGACTGTTTGATGCTCTGAATTTATTCATTCTAACACTCTGAATATTTTTAATTTATGAGGTAACATTTCAGCATAATAAATGTCTGCAAATAGGTTGTTTTACAGTTCTTATGAGAAAAGCAGAATCTTAGCCATTTAGTCCACAAGAATACAATAAGCACCTACTATTTGCCAGGTCCTGTTCCAGACCCTGAGAATACAATACTGAGCCCAGACGTCTGCAGTCCAATAAACTCGTTGATGCCTTTATCTATCAAGTATCCAAGCCAACCCTTCATATTCCACACAAGGGAACACAGACTCAAAAGATAACCTAGCTAATGTTTATGAGGAATGCAATTTCTTCCAGGTTCTCCACTTATCATTTTGCATGAGTTAACTCAACTCTCATAACAGCCCAATGATGCAAGCGGTATTATTATCTCCATTTTCCAGCAAAAATAAAACTGAAGCATGGAAATAAAATAACTTGTCCAAAAAATATACAGCTAGTAAATGATGGAGCTGGAATTTCAACCCAGGCAATCTAGGTTCATGTCTCAAGTTCTTAATCATCATATACTTCCTCCCTCCCAAAAGAGTGAATGATGTATTCAAAGTCATGGTTAGTGGCACAGTCATGACAAGCACCAGATTCTTGAGTTCTAATTATACATTCCAACCATTAGTGAGCTGGCCTCTAATATCAACCCTAAGACAACAGCCATTCTCTAGAAGAAGTGACAAAAAGTCATTATATGTCTCTTTATAGTCTTTAATATATACTATTAATGTAAATTAATTATTGAATGCAAAATTCATTCAGGAGCCTGCTACATCAGTCATCAACAAAACACTTTGCAAAATGTCCCACAACTAACCAACACAGGAAAATCATATAAACAGAACTTGGTAAGTGGGAGATCATCTAGTTAAGTGCTTTTGAAAACATTTAAGCCTTGTAACCCTTTCTTCAAATAAAAGCTTTTCAGGGACCCCAGTAGGTAAAACAGTGGACACACCAAAGTGGACTTGCTCTGCTTGGGATGGGTAAAAGATTCTAGAATTCCCCTCTCTCTGCCCTATCTCCACTTCCCAGCAGTCCCCTGAGCAGACTTCAAAGAGCCAAGAGACCAGGAATTTTTTCGCTTTTGTTTTTTTGTTTTTTTCAAGACGGTCTCACTTTGTCACCCAGGCTGGAATGCAGTGATGCAATCATACCTCACTGCAGCCTCAAACTCCTGGGCTCAAGCAATCCTCCCGCCTCAGCCTCCAAGTAGCATGCCACCCTGCCCCACAAGAGCCTAGTTTTGAAGTCATCATACTAGTGCACTCCAGTTTCTCTGAACCCTTGAGAGGTGATGAGTCTTGCTCAAGGTCATTCAGTGAGGTCCTGCCAGAGTCAAGGTCAGAGCTCAAGCTCTGAGTTCTCTCTCACGCTCTTTTGACATCTCCACTGCGTGCTCTCTTGACTTGGTTTTCCAGGAACTGTGAATATCTTTGCAGCAGACAACACTGTGTACCTTTCTGAGCCCATCTACGTGGGCAGCAATAAAAGAAGCCAGGATGCCCAGCAGGGAGAGGATAAATGGAGCAGAACATTGGCAGACTTGATGGAGCAGACCTCATTTCTGAGGTCTAACTATCCTCAGCTACGTGGTCAAGGCTGCATTGAGATAGGCAGAGAAGAAAATAGCTCTCTAATCTACTTGGGGTAGCACTGGAAACTGCTCAGCAAGAAACCTTTCCCGAAATCTCAAAAGCCCACATTCCTAAGACTGCCGTGAGTGTGTGAGTTGTTGATGCAAATCTGTGTCCCCAGGCTTGCTGCTCACAGCTGTTTTTATGGCATGACAGAGGTCTCCTACAGAGTTTGAATCCAGAATTAGTCGGGATCCGCTGGCTTCCATGCTGCAGTGGCTTTTTTACATTCCACGTTTCTCTGAGGCTTTCCCTTAATGTAACCAACAACCACCAGCTGCCATTTAGGCTTCATGGGGGTTCCCAGATCTCAGCATGGAGAAAGAGAAGCCATCGAAACCCCATGCTTTGAGACAGCTCTCTTAGCCTAGGAGGCCAGCTACTCAGACACAAATTCCTGATAGTAAGCAGAGGAGGGTGAGATGTAGGCAGCAGGGTGATAACTTTGCCAGGGATTTTGTTGTTATCTGGGGATACACATGCCAGTTTGATGCCCAGAGCAAGGTCATTGAAGGTCATCATCATAAAGCAAGGGGGTTAACCTTCCAAAATCAACATCCAGGTTTTACATCTGTAGATGCATACCTCAGTACAGATCTCCTGAATAAATTATATTATCCAAATTTACCCACTGCAGACACTAAAATCCATTGTTCCTCTTCTTTGAATAGTTTTTTCTTTGCAATTAAGGGCTGGTTGAAAACTCAGGAGTTAAGCTTGAATTACCATGAAGCCAAGTCTTATAAAGACATAAGGGACTGACAGTTTTCCATTTATGGATTAGACACTCGTTATTTTTCTGGCTTTTAACAGCTTTTCAATCTAACTTGTCATTCCAATGTTCTTCCCATTCCAAGATGACAGTGCAAATTGGATATAGACTGTGCACTTAGAGCTGCCCTTCCAGATACCCTGAGTACCTAACAGTTTGTGAGGTTATCGGCTTGTTTTGTTGCTTTTCTTTTCTAGTAAATTCTTTTGAAAATTCCAGGAAATTGGTTAAGTTTATGTCTGAAAGAGAAAAAAAGAGTCAATACCTTTAATTGTTTTATTTTATTTTAGGGTGTTGTCCCATAGGAATGGGCATAATCAGATTCGGCCAAGAGTCTGATACTGTCTGCTTTTCTCTCCTATTTCAAATGCTCCCACTTTCTTTTGTCTGAGACCTTGATGTAGTGCACGTCTGACTTTGAAAAACTCCATTCAATGGGCAGTGCCCGGGGCCTACAGCTCAGTAGGCACTACCCCGTCCCCCTCTATGCAACCTGTTCATCATTCCCTTCCAGGCTCTTCCCTTCCTAAAAAGGCGCAAATGGAAATTAGCAATCATTGTCTTTACATGGTGACATTTGGGGAAGATTTTAATTTTCTTCTTCTTTACTTTATTTTTCTAATTCTATCATTATTTCCCATGGAATAAAGGAAGCGCTCTCCTTATCTTTGTGATCATCATTGCCTTGCATTTTACATCCCTAAGCAAGAAATTGTTTAGCATTGTGCATTTTGAAATTTTACACAGAAGTAATCATATTTCATTTTAAAGTTTATTAAATAAAGGACAAAAATGTGATGATGCAGAGGAAGCTGTCTAGAATTACGCTGTTCAATGTAAGAGCCACCAACCACATGTAGCTATTGAGAACTTGAAATGTGTCCAGGACAAATTAAGATGAGCTGTAGGTACAAAGTGCACACCAGGTTTTGAAGACACACTTTAGTATAAGAAAATAAATTTAAAATATATCATTAATACTTTTATGTAAATGGTATGTTGAGATAATAGTATTTATATGTATTGTTTTCAATTAAATATACTATTAAAATTAATTCCAGCTTTTTTTTACTTTTTAATTGTGGCTTCTAGAATATTTTAAGTTATATATGTGGCTCATATTATATCCTTATTGGACAGCTCTGGTATGCAACCTTTCTGAATTTTTTTTGTATTCAAAATTCCTACAGAACTGCAGTTTTAAACAACATTTGAGAATTATTGGACATCTATTTCAAGCCAATTATTTTGCTAATGTTTTTGTTCCATTTTGACTAACTCCTTTTAGTCTAACTCCTCACATTCCAAAGTGCCTCCCACA